>JAUCMU010000002.1:6719668-6768218 GCA_032275025.1 Enteromius treurensis | reverse complement strand
TTACTTGGGAGCCCTGATTCGCTCTGATATAGAGAAAACGCCAATCAGAATTCTTCTGAATGGCTAGTGGAATTTGCTTGCTAGAGGCTGGGAGGGCTCGCGAGAGGCAAACAGTTCTACCAGCTGAACTGTCTTGGGATGGAGACGCCACTGTCCCGGGTAGGTAAGCTGTTGTGAAAGCGCATCGGCTGCACGATTGAGCTCCCCCGGGATGTGAACAGCATGCGGGGATTTGAACCGGTGCTGGCTCCATAGGAGGAGATGGCAGGCAAGCTGTTACATGCGACGTGATCGTATACCCCCCTGCTGGTTGATATACGCCACAGTCGCAGTGTTGTCCGTCCAGACCAACACTTGCTTGTCGGCTGCAGTAGCAGCCGGAACTGCTGAAGGGCCAATTGCACTGCTACCAGCTGTAGGCAACTGATATGCCAAAGCAGCTAGGGCCCTGTCCAGCCCTTACTGGAGGCATCTGTCGTGACAACATTGTGCCGGGGCACCTGGCCCAGGGGCACCCCGGCCCGCATGAACACAGGGTCGTTCCTGGGACTGAATGTGCGGCGACACTTCAGGGTAATAACCACTCGGAGTGTGCCGCGGCGCCATGCCCATCTCGGGACCTTCTCGGTGTCCTTCATTTCAGCCAGGCTTAGCCACAGGTAGCACTCCTGGGCCACTAGTGAGGACATCGTCTGCCCGAGGGACCGCGCCGTGACCCTCGTCGCCGAACGCAGTTCCTGCATCAACCCCGGGTCAGCACTACCCTCGTCTAGCTCTTTTAACGCCTTGGCCTGATGGACCTGCAGGATGGCCATGGCGTGTAGAGCTGAAGCAGCCTGCCTGGCTGCACTGTAGGCTTTGGCAGTCAGAGCTGCAGTGGCTCTACAGTGACCGGGCGAAAGACGAGAGCGAGTCCACCAGGTGGCAGCGCTGCGCGAGCACAAGTGCACCGCAACAGCTCGCTCAACCTGGGGAATGCTCTCGTACCCCTTGGCTGCTCCACCGTCGAGGGTAGTGAGGACGGAGGATGGTGACGAAACGGTTCTGGCTGTAAAAGAAGCCTCCCACGATTTCGTCACCTCCTCATGTACCTCGGGGAAAAAAGGAACCGGGGCCGGACGTGGCTGTGAACCACGGCCAGACCCCATAAACCAATCATCCAACTGAGAGCACTCAGGGCTGGGAGGCTTTGACACCACCAACCCAATGCTCTCGACGGCCCGAGCGAGCCTGGCAATCATCTCCGAGTCCGACTCAGCTCGGGCTGCACCCGAAGACGGCAGAACGGCTGAATCATCATCCTCACCAGATGAAAACCCATCCCCTGATGGCCCACCGAACGAAATGTGAGGGCCACCCGGAGGCGGTCCAGGCAAATCGCCGGTGAACTGAACGGGGCAGTCCCTGCGAGAGGTGTGAGAGGCCCGTGAGGACGTACCTGGGGGGGAAGCTCTCAGTGACCTCGAATCAGCACTTGCCCTCGCCGCGGTGTCACTGCCAGAAGCGGTGAACTCAACAGGGAGCAGGTGTTGACTCACTCGCACTCCCCCGGAGGAGAGAGAGGCGAGACCGCAGCACTGCCAGGGACATCTCCTCGCAATGAGAACATGTCCCTGCCCCGAAAGCATCTTCCCCAGGCACTCAAGGCAGCGATCGTTGCCGTTGTTGGCTGAAAGATAGTGGCCACAACCAGAAGGACATGGCCGGAACGGCATCCTTAGGTTTTAACCTTAGGATTTAACACACCTGCTCCCCAAGGACACCTGAGACCTTGTAACACTGACGAGTGGCATGACAACGGGAAGGGAAAATGGCTAATTGGGCACAATTTGAACATTTTCATTTAGGGGTGTACTCACTTTTGTTGCCAGCAGTTCAGACATTAATGGCTGTGTGTTGAGTTATTTTGAGGGGACATCAACTTTACACCATTATACAAGCTGTACACTGATTACTTTACATTCTATCAGAGTTTCATATCTTTAGCATTGTCCCTTGGAAAGAGATAAAATATTTACAAAAATGTGAGGGGTGTACTCACTTTTGTGAGATACTGTATATATTAATAAGTTAACTATTGTTGGTTTGGAAGCCTGTTTTTACCTTAAGGTAAAAACAACAATGTAATTTAAAGGAATGGTTAGCCAAAAAAGAAGGTTTGTTAAAACTTTACACACATTTGATCAGTTAATTTTCAATTTTGAACTACTCTTTAAAGAGTTAGTTCATGCAAAGTTAAAATTCTGTCTTTAATAATACACCCTCATGTCGTTCCAAACCTGTAAGACCTCTGTTCATCTTCAGAACACAAATTAAGATATTTCGGATGAAATCAAAGAGCTATCTGACCCTCCATAGACAGCAAAAATGAAATGTTCCCTGGTCCAGGAACTTAGTGAATACATCAGTAGAACAGTTCATGTGACATCAGTGGCTCAACAATGAGAATACTTTTTTTTTGTTTGTTTGTTTTTGCCATTTCATCAAAAATATCTTCAATTGTGTTTTCTGAAGATGAAGGTCTTACGGGTTAGGAATGACATGAAGGAGAGTAATTAATGACATATTTTTTATTTTGGGGTGAACTAACCCTCTAAGATAAGATTTAAGATATAAAGTTGCATTTGAAAGATAAAAAGTTGCAATTCTAAACACTATGAGATGTAAAATCTCAATTGAAAAATCTGAGGTGAAAACTAGCTTCCATATACCGGAGCTCCTCTGGAGATTCAGACACAAAAAGCAATCCAACTTGCTTAGTATGATTAAAACCTTAGTGTCCCCCAGGTGCTGGTGAAGAAGCTGCACTCTCATGGACACGAGCTGAGTGTGATTCGCCTGACGGACAGCTGGTTCATCCAGGAAAACTCACCTTACTACACTTCCATCACATTGAAACTCAATAAGAAATACATAGGCCTGGACCTGTTTGAGAATGCAGTACAACAGATTCTTGAGGCCCGCAGAAAGGGTCCAGTGATGGGTGTGCTGGCCCAGATGTCAGAATTTATTGGCATTATAAAAGTGGCTCACACTGCAAACTGTGCCATGCTTACCACCATGCTGGAGAACAAAGATCTGATGACACAAATAAAGATGGCTAACTATGACTTGATGCTCACTGACCCAGCCATTCCAGGTGGAGTCATCCTGGGACATTACCTCCAACTTCCGATGGTTTATAACGTCCGCTGGATGAGTTTTGGGGAAGGCCACTTCTCCATCGCACCTTCTCCCATATCCTACGTGCCTGTCCCCGGCTCAGGTCTGACGGACCAAATGGGTTTCTTGGAAAGAACCCGTAATCTTCTACATTATGGGTTGAACCTCATTCAAGAGCGCTGGCTGGTGATTCCCGTGTATTCTAACTTGCTGCTCAAATACTTCCCTCCTGGCACCGACCTCCTAGTCATGCAACAAATGGCGGAGCTGTGGCTAGTCCGTGTAGACTTTGTGTTTGAGTTCCCACGGCCCTCCATGCCAAACCTTGTCTACATCGGTGGCTTCCAGTGTCGTCCGGCCAAGCCTCTTCCTGCAGAGCTGGAGGAGTTCATGCAGAGCTCAGGAGAACATGGGGTGGTCGTGATGTCTCTGGGAACACTGATTGGGGGATTGCCCCGAGAGGTCAGGGAGGCCATTGCAACAGCCTTCGCCCGCATGCCGCAGAAGGTGATCTGGAGGTTTATTGGTGATAGACCTTCATCATTGGGCAATAACACACTACTGGTTCAATGGATGCCTCAGAATGACTTGCTGGGACACCCAAATACCCGTGCTTTCGTGGCTCATGGAGGCACCAATGGTCTATACGAAGCTATCTATCATGGGGTACCAGTGTTGGGACTCCCTTTGCTATTTGACCAGTTAGATAACATTGTACGTCTTCAGGCAAGAGGGGCTGCACGGATGCTGGACGCAGCAACTTGCACAACTGAAGAGTTTCTTGAAGCTTTGAGAGATATCTTAGGGAACCCAAAGTATCGTCAGAACATGCAGAAGCTTTCCAGGTTACATCGAGACCAGCCTCTGCATCCTCTCGACAAAGCAGTGTACTGGATCGAGTTTGTCTTGCGCAATAAAGGAGCATCCCATTTGCACGCTGAGGCTTATAACATGTCCACATACTCCTACTACAGTCTAGATGTGGCTGCACTGATTATCTTCATACTTTTGCTGACTCTGGGAGGCGTCTACAGAATATGGATACGAAGATGGAAAAGTGGGACAAACAAGGCAGTGAGAGAGAGCAACAAAAAAGCTGTAAAAGAAGGCAGTAAGAGGCTAAAAGAGACCAGTAATGCACTGAAAGACAGCAATAATATTCCCATTCCAAAACTAAGAGCAAGCAAACGAAATAAGTGAAAAGGCAAAGAATCCAGAGAGCTATATACTTCTTTCTTTATTACATTTTTCTTTCATTATGTTTTCTTTAATATCCTCCCCCAGTGTTATTGTTAACTACAGTTACAGGTATTAAAATTGTTATTGGTTAATTGAAATAAAGCTGAAATAAAACACAAATATTAGGTTAGCTGAAAAGCTTAGAAATGTTGCCTTGGCAACTAATTGATATACAGTAATAAAATTACTCAAATTAAAAATTAATTAAAAGCTATATAGAAATATTTAAATACATATGAAAGTGCATACCAAAATAACTAAAGCTTGAATAAAAATAAAAACTGAAAATATAAAATAAAAGCTCATTCAAAATATGAATAAATACTATAAACAATGCAACACGGAAACTAACTTCCAGTTGTTTTAAAAAATATATATATTTATTTTTTATTTTGCAGTTGAGATGTGACAGGTCATGTGATGTGATGTGTCAAATAACTACACCATCCCTATTTCACTATTTTATTTCTTTTCTTTGTCTTTAATTCTCACCCAACATTTCTTGCACTTTTGCAATTCGCTGCCAACTAAACTGTATGTTAGCGATTAGGTGTAGATCCCTTCCCGGAAACCTTAAGTAATCCCCCTTCTTGCACACAATGCATTTAAGAGCATTTGCAAAAAAAAAAAAAAAAAGAAAGAAAGAAAGAAAGAAGTGAATCACCAGTGACAAACAGCTGCTGGTCAATATTCTGGCCTGACGTAACTCTTTGCAAGATGTGAATGGTTTAAATCAGGTTGTATAATCTCTAGTCGGCATGTGACATGCAGTTCCACAGCGAACTGTTGAAAGCTTACAGAACATCTAATCATTTCTCAGACAATGAAACAGTTTGATTGTAACTACACATACGCTTTGTTTAAAACATGGTTCATTAAAAACGTAACGCAGAACAAATGCTCAAAATAAATGCTCCAAAACAGCAGGTTTCCTTTTAACAAGCATTTACACGATGCGTCAGATCACCAGCAGATGGCGCAATGGATATATTCAAATATTGCTTGGAATCATTCTGCAATCCAAAATCAGATTATAGCCTATATTCTTTTACATCGACCTGATGCTTTTTATAAACCCTACATCAAAATGCCATGGTTTCATTAAAGCAAAAGTGATCTAAAAGTTATATGATCACAAACCTGACCAAAATGCTGCGTGTCACAGCGCTTTCTCTTTACCAGCCAGAGGAGGACATCCTTTTCTCCAGATATGAGACAGGAGATGGCTGGAAGCACATGCAGGGACAGAATGATAAAAAGAAGACAGGCAAGGATGAGAGAGCTCTAACTGATTGAAGGGACATTAGCCAGGGCTGTATTCGCTAATGTATGCTTCTAATGACTCGTTATCTCATTATCAATCTTATTCTCGCTCATCTTTTCTTTTCCTCACTCTCTCCCCTTCCTCTATCTCCTCCCAATCGACCAGCAATGATGGGAATAGCAATTAGGACGCTAGGCTGCCAAATGGCTATTTTAATTAGCCTTTCTTAGCAAGAGAGAGAGAGAGAGGTGGGACGAGAGATCGAGTGAAAGAGAGAGAGAGAAAGAGACTAATGTTCTTCATAAGTGCTACAGATTAGAAGGTCATTAGGCTTTTGCTTGAATTAATGATTAGGAATTCCTGCAGGTCATAGAAACTTATTACACAGGCCTACTTAACATTAATAGAACCATCCTATTTGTGTTAAACACAAAGAAATTAAAACTAAAAACCAATTACAAAGAGATGACATTGTCTTTCGCCCTCCCCCTGGTCACCCATAACAGAGAAGCGGTGTAAAACTCATTGGACAGTAGCCGGAGACTTTTTAGTCGCGCAAGGATAAAACGATCGCGGTTCGATCGCTCATCGTTTTAGTTTTTCTCGGGTTTACTCCATGGTCGTGGTTTCCCCCTCCACTTTTAATATCTTCTGCTTTTCCACTATGTGTCCCGTCATCCTCAGTAAACAGCGGTGTTACTCCGCCGCTCCCCGCTCATTGTGGTACGTAATTTTCTTCAAACGCACGATGCAACATTCTTGTGTGTTATTTGTTCATTTGTGGCTTGTTTGGGACACGGGCTGGTCTGGCGAAAATCTCTTCAGAGGCACTTCCCATCCCAAAAGAGGTAGACTACTCATTTCAGCCCTCTCTTAGACTTATCCCCCTGACGGATAAAAATGGCAAAAACACGCACACACAAGGCCTACTTTTATGTGCGCATAGCACACATACAGAACGAAAAAAATGTAGGCTACACCACATAGCAAAAATAATGCATGTGCAGTATACATCATAAAATCAAAAACAATCAAAAATATGTCTCTTGAAGCCATATACCCGTGATTTGTGAGTGGAACAAACCTAAATTTAAGTCCTCTCTAGTGAGCTGTTAACGATGCAGTGAATCAGAGTCAGTCAGTTGAATTTGAACCGAATGAATTCGATTCATTAAGATATCGTTCAGTCTGTGTTTGTGAAAGTAATTTGAAATGATTCAATGAAAAGATCAGACTCAAATGAACACTTTTTAGAAAAATTGTTCTAAACGGATTGCACAATTACTTTAATATTTTTCTTTATACTCAAGAAATAAAAACTATAATGATATATGGATCATAATTTCTATATTTCTGTCACTAGCCTATTCAGTGGAGAAGAAGGGTGAGGTATCCTCTGTTGAACAAGAGCTGGCTGGCCACACTTACCTTTTTTTGGGAACTTTAAAGAGCCTTTCACATCTACTGAACCTTTCTGTTGCACAAAAGTTTCTTTATTGTAATCGTAGTCTTTAATGTATGAGTGTTCGCTTCCAAAAGTTAAAATTAATAAACAATATATCAAGTGCCTGTTGAGAGTGTGTTGACAGTCTGTGTAGTTGGGTGTTGATATATGAGCTGCAAAAAATAAATAAATAAATAAATAAAGTGGCATCAAATACAACCAAAAAAAACAACCAAAATAATATGGTTATAAATAGAACTACTAAACAACCTCTACAAAAACATATTTTTAGAATAACTAAATTATGTATTTATATATCTAGATTCTTAGTAAATAATGACCTAAACTGTAGATTGTTTTTCACACAAAGGTATGATTTCAAAAGACTTAAATATAGCATGTGAGGGTTACTTTTATTACATTTTTATGGTACTTTTGCATCCTTGAGTGCTCCAGTCCTGCACTGTATTTGCATTAAAAAGAAACACGCACATTTAGGTCTTCACAATTCATATTCATATACTGAATACAACCTTAACAATAATCTTAATGTACAAACCCTCATATTTTAACAAATAAGCATCACAACAATTCCTCTGGCGGTACATTGTGGTTGTATTTGTATAGTGTCCCTCACTTTTCTTTCTTTCGCTCTGTCTCTTTCCTTCTCTTCTTTATCATGACATGCCCCGAGGTTATGATTGTTATGATTTATATCGGACTGTTTTGAGATCTCTCTCTTTCTCTGCTCTCTGTCTTCATCTCTCTTTAGCTTTCTCATTCCTCCTCTCTCCTTTCTAATCAGTTCTCCTTGCATCCCCCCCAGGTCGATTTGGGGAGTAATAATGAAAGAGATTTAACCCTTTAATGTTCAACCACTTTGACCCCAAACACCTTCCCTCCATCGTGTTTCACACAAACACAACCACCCACCCATGCCCACACACATAAATAAATACACACATAGCCTATTTAACTGCACTGATTGCAATGGAAAACATTAGATTAAATGGAAAACTGCTATTTTTTCCATGTAAAAAAATCTCCCACACGTCCCTTGGATACAGTCTGATTTTCACCTGTTTTTATCCTCGCAGTCTGTTTTTTTTCCTTCATCCGTCTGTGATTCCGTCTAGCTGCCCATCTGTCTGTCAGACTCTCGTTCTGTGCATTTAAACCCCTGATGACGTCACGCATAAACAGGATATCTTCCCACCTAATTATGCGCTGTTAATTACAAATTTGGACTAATGTGCTTAATTAGACGAACATCATTTGCTCTCAGATACAGGACATCTTTTTTTGATTTAGAAAATTATCTCTTTAACAAACAATATGACTTAATTGCAGACATTTGCATAAACAAATGAGCTAATTAATTACAACCAAGCACTTCCTGATGAGTCGAAGGACAATGAGACTCCAAATGTTTTCCTCGGGGATGCTGAAGGAAGGAGGGAGGGAGCGAGAGAGAGAGAGTTTAAATGAAAGTTTATGAGCTTGTGAGCATGCTAATATGACTCTCTGAGCATGAGGAATTATGTATGTGTGAGAATTTGCTATAAATGTCCAGATAAATAAGTTTAAGTAGCTTACTTATCGGCTGTGGTGGTTTGGCTCTGGCAATATATCTCCGGATGGTATCGGTGTAACACTTAAAATCCCTTATTCCCTCTCTACATTCATCTCTCTCGTTTTCCCCTCTATCTCTTTTTCTGGAGGGTTTGTAGATAGAAGGGCCTCTCCCCTCCTTTTCTGTGTTGGAATTTAATATGCAACTTTTTATTGGAAAACAATCGTGCGTGCCTGCGTGAATCCTGACCGCAATATATCTGTTAGTGCAACTAATCCGATCAGGCCAGAGAGGGCTATTTATCACTGCAAATCCAGGGCATTTCAGCCCACATTTTATTATTTTAATATATTTCTCAGCTATTAAATCACCAAAATGATGAATTAGAACTGTCTGCCACGCTTTCAGCTGCATGACAGAAAATGATGCACTACCCAATTTGAGTGGTCATTTGGACTTTTTAAAGACAAAAAATGATACAGGAAAAAGTCCAATATTTTTGTGTTGTTACGTCTCTGCCACCCCATCCCTCCGCCTCCCCCCCCCTCTCGCTGGCTGTTTTTAATAAAACACTCTAAGTGAGCTTTATTGCTGTGTTAGAGAGGGCAGGATCACAACTATCTTTAATATACAGCCAATTACCAAACGCACACAAACATACGCGCTCGTACACATACTAATGCGCACACAAAGACAGGTACACCGACACACAACTTTGTCTCTTAATCATAGCAGGCAAACATTAACAAATATTCAATCTGTATACACCCACACTTCAAACGGTTAAAGATGAAAATGTATGGTAGTTTGCCAGTTACCTGGGAGAGGTGAAAATATGAATGGAAACACATATTTTTTAATTTCTTTAGTTCTCATACAACATTTACACTTATTCAGCTGTTTGTTTACCATTTTTCTTCCTTTATTTCCTTTCCTTTTTTGCAGTTTTTCTCTTAAATAATGGGTTTATGCAAAATCTACCAACATACACCTCATATTTCTGGACAAATAATAATATTAATAATATTAATAATAAAATAAAAATAATTGTGTGTATGTTAATAAGTGTATATTAAAGTCGTTTAAGTTGTCTTAAAATATTAAAGTGTATCTTTTTTGATAATATAGAAATGTTTTTATCATTTATTTATTATCAATATTAAAAAAGTGATTGATTTTTTTCTTTCTTTCAGGATTCTTTGATTAATAGGAATGTCATTATGTCAAATGACATTATAAATGTAAATGAGGGTGGTGGTTGTTATAGAGAATAATACTTTTATTTAATAAGGCTGCTTTAAATTGATTAAAAGTAAGGAAAGGCATTTAAAATGTTACAAAAGATTTCTATTCATCAAAGAAAACTGAAAAAAATTTACACAGCTGTTTTCAACATAATAGTATTAATTAATGTTTATTTAGCAGCAAATCAGAATATTAGAATGATTTCTGAAAGATCATGTTACAGGTAATTGCACTAATAAATTGCATTTTTAAAATATATTCGAACAGAAAATAGTTAAAGTTAATGACAATTTGATTGTTTAACATGTTTCAAAATAATACGTTTTTTTTTTCTTTCAAACAATTGTGGGCTTCTCTTTAGACATTAGAATTTCAAATATTTTTCACTATAGACATTTTGAAATGACATTTTGCACAAGTTAGATTACAATTTAAGTTGGCTAAAAAAGGCTTTTGCGACCAGGCAACTTGATCTCAAGGCAATTCGTACACATTTCACGAGGTGGCTAATTCGTACGAATTTGTACGACCGCACTCGTATGAATTCATACAATTTCTTCTAAATCGTATGTATTTTATGAGTTGCCAATTCGTATGAATTTGTACGAATGACTTAAACCTAACCCCGCCCCTAAAGCTTCCCGTCACAGGGTTTTAGACAAATCGTACAAAATCGTACGAGTGATGTCGTACGAATTATAGGCACCTCGTATGAATATGTACGAATTGGTCATGAGACTGTGTTGGACTAGACGTAAAGCCCAATCTCATGGCAATTCATATATACTTTACGTGGTGGCTAAATTCTAATTCGTACGACCTCACTCATTTGCTGAATAGTAGGTATTTTAGTTACCAACTCTTATGAATTTGTACGAATGACCTACACCTAACCCCAACCCTAAACCTACCCGTCACTGAGGTTACTGACAAATCGTACAAAGTTTGTACGAATTAGCACAAATTAGCCACCTCGTAAAATACGTATGAATTGGTCGTAAGACTGTTCAGAGGTCACATTTGTGAGATGGTAACCATAGCAACAGCTCCAGCGCCTTTCCTTGGGACAGTATATCAACAAAAATAATCTCTATTACTTTTCAATAGGACAGTATATAAACAAAAATAAGTACCCTATTACAACTATTTTGCACTTTACATCACAAAAAAGTTCAAACACAAATGTAGGCCTACTGAACGCATTTGTCCATTGTTATGACGCAAAGAATGCTCCGTTTATGATCACAAAAAGCTGTCACTTATCTTGACTCATCGCAATCTCACAAAGTTCTGTTATGATCAAAGAAGTTCTCTACGCTGCACAATGAATTTCTTATTTAAATTGCATCAGGGCTTTGTTTTAATGAGATGGTTTGTGTTGAACACAAGACCCAGTGGATTCTAGTAGATTTTAAACACCTCCGGTTGGTTGTTGGGTTCAAGAAATCAACAGACATGTCAAAAACACGTTGAAATAAAAACCGATCTCTAAAGCGGATAGTTTGCCAAATCTGCAATGAAATGCCATTACAGCTTTAACTGAGGGTGCTACTGAGTTAATTTAAGGGTGCTTAGCACCCTCTAGCACCCCAGTAGAACCAGTCCTGGTCCTGTAAAACTTTCTTCCGCTTTGAAAGTCAGTGAATCATTTGCAAAGTGAAAAACACACGAACTGCATCTCTGTTTTGACTTCAGGATATGGCGCTTCACCACCGAGACCCATCACATCAGCACATCGCAGCTTCAAGCACATAATCTGCCAAGCACACAATAATTACTAATTACCTATTAACTAATTACTCTACATTCAGCATCTGAAAGCAATCAAAACTACATTAAGCGTGTCGTATCTCCTGTCCACTCCCTGCCCCCGCCCCTCCCCTTGAATGCGGTAGTACCCTGCCATTCCAATAGGGGGCGTCAGTGCCGCAGGTGGGTGGTGGGGTACACACTGCTCTGGGACAGCTGGCTTAAACCTTCAGACCCCATGAGTCCTCACACTAATCAGCTCAGAGCAGCCAGAATCAATTAGCACCAAGAGGGGGGGTGGGCAGACGAGGGGAAACCCACAGAGGACGACTGGCCCCACACCTGGCCCGTCTCTCTCTCTCATCTGATGCACTGCTCTTGTCCATTCAGTCATCCATCCATCCATCCATGCGGATCCTCTTCTAACAGAATTGTTTTTGCCGATCTCCCTGACTCTCTCTTTCTCTCTTGCTCTACCTTTTAAAGATGTGTGTTAATAACTTTTAAATAGTCTGGCAGCATAGGGCCGCAGGGCTGGTTACTCACCTTATTGCTCTCCTCTTCTCTCTCGTGCGTTCATAAAGTGGCTCTATCTCTCCCTCCTGTTCTCATTCACCTGTACACTCCTTCCCCCTGCCCACATCCATGTCCATTTCCCGCTCTCTCCGTACAACAATAATAGTGAAAAAATTGTTTTGAAAAGCATTATGGGACTCGAGAATCTCCCTTCTCTATTTCAGCTAATCTATTCCTCAGTGCTGCTCAGAGAGTGTAAATGATATTTTAGCATGTTCATAAAATACCGGGATATATTCACAGTACAGCCCGTATTCCACTTTATGGTTCGCACTGTCATCGTCTCTAACTCAAATAGAAACATTACATTGAAACAAATTATTGCGCTGGAATAACACGCATACACGCGGCAATGGAAATTTATTTTCCTCTCGCGCAAACTCTATACATCAAGCGTTGTACAGTATGATACAGTGCGTATTATAAGAGCACATGTATCATCTACAAGACTCCTGCACTCTTGTTTGAACACACACACACGCAAGCAAAGTGCAGTCAGCCCGAAAAGTGCTTTATAAACACACGCATATAATGATAAATCAATAACGTCTGTGCTTCAGAGTCGACAGAGACGCTGACCAGCAGGTGTCAGTCTGCGTTCCAACTACCGACCGCATGGAGCAGATGGACGGAGAGGGCAACTTTTCAACTCCGAACGGCACGGAGCGCGCAAGCTCCCCTCGAATAACAAAACGGGAAAAGTTGAAGGAGCGGAGGGATGGAGAAAGGGATGAATCGAGGAGAGGGAGTTGAAGATAGCCTTCTCCTACTCTCACACTAATTGCGTTTTCCCTGAGCAGAATTGAGTTCCAGAGAAAGAGAGAAAGGCCAGAGGCTTTTCATAATTGTATCGACAGGAAAATGAATATGATGAATGGCGTTCATTCAGCGCGGCCAGGATTTATTGTCTTATCCTCCGGGCGTTAATCGCTCTGAAAAGTGGGGAGGAGGGAGGGAGACAGGAGGAGATGGAGAGAGAGAGAGAGAATAACTAAATTCCATACCCCTGTCCTGACAGTCCTCTCCCAAACTTATGTCAATTTGCACAACCCCTTCATTATGAACTGTGCTGGCCATGCGGAGCCCCGCCCACAAGCTTTGATTGACACCTGAGGCTCGCCGTTCACCTGTGGGACGTTTTGAATACGTCCGGGGCAAAACATTCTGAATTAATTAGCGCTCTTTTTTTATTTGAAATTCGCAATAATTCTGAATGAAGGTTAAATTATGGATTTCAGACAAAAAGAAAAAAAACTTTTCTGCACCTCAGTTTCTCTGTCGCTACCCATTATTTATTTTTTTTTTTTCTTTTCACATTTGGTTCACACATGCGCGTGCACGCACACACACACACCCCAACACACACATTCATACACGTCCCAGATAAATCTGGTTGTGGATGCTGTGAATCCAGATGAATGCTCAGCTCATAAAGTGTGTGTTTGAAAGCCATCCATCATAGAGATGTCAGAACGAAAAGAGCAGAAAGAACCCTCTCTGGGTGTATATGTGTGTGTGTGTGTGTGTGTGTGTCCATTGCTTTGGCTCATGAGTGCTGCTGGTTTGCAAGAGCATTTAGTGGACATTGCTAAAACGAACTTCAAAGCGTACAATTTTAATTTGGTTGAAACATGTTGAAGCTATTAAGGTAGTAATGAGGAAATAAAAACAGCTTTTCTTTTATTTCCCGCATCTAATACACTTGAGTTCACTATACACGTTAACATACATAACCCTAAAAGATATAATAATTAAACCTGTATGCCTTTATTTTAAAATTTCTTATTGTCCATACAGTGAAAGTCGGTTGTTTTATATCTTCTTTTGTGTCCCAGAAGAAAAGAAAGCCATACCGTTTTTACCCCAATGATCTACTTCAATACATTTTAAAGCACACAAACCAACAATCAGCAATACTTTTAGAACATTTAGCCATTAATGCATTTAACGTTAATGCATTTTTAACATAGACATTAATTAGTTGTATCAATTCAAACTCACAAACATAGGCTATATAAAATGAACAACACAAACAATTCTAAATTAACATCCACCTAGTTTAATTCTCCAGAACATTCTATTCTTTAGCTACTACTAGCCCATGCTAATGCTAACACTCCCTAACCTTCCTCACGGTAAAATGTTGCTAAAGTTTTCCAGTGTCCGAAACTAACACCATTAAATCCCACAGTAGCCTCATGTTGGATGTCAGTGCACACATACTCCAGACAGCAAACAACATTAATAGAAAATCCTATAAACGCCCTCAAACCGGTCGAAGAGTCCATAAACTGCGCTACAAGTTTATGTCAGCACCTAATGTAACTTAAAACTGACAGTTAACTCTGTAAAAAGACGAAAACAGCTTGGAGGGGAAAACAACTATTGCTACTAAAAGGAAAATAGGACTAAAACTAAACCCCCCCAAAAAGTGACAAAACATGAAATGAACGGACTGGAAGCGAGCGGAGATGGATGAGACATAGGAGGAGACAGCGATGCCTCGGGCTATGCTGAGAGACGGTGTGTGTGTATGTATAAATGTGTGTAGGGCAGGTGGGACAGCAGGGAGACTGGTGGCTCAACAGCTTGCTCCACCCTGAGGGCCCAGCGTGCTGGGAGGAGCAGGGGCTGTAGCCGAGGCCTCTGCCAGCGAGAGGGGCAGTAAGACTGGTGGCAGCTGGTCCGCGCTCCCTCCCCTCCCGCCGGCAGGCAGCAGGCAGGGTGAGAAGGTCAAAAGGCAGTCGTTAGGAAGACAAAGAGAGGCACAGCGACACACTGCATAATCGCCTTTTATTGAGTGCCTCTGACACGATTCACAGCGAGGCTGACACCGACGCCACACACGGGCAAAACACACACACAGGAGTATGTACACTCAGATATGGGTACGTATAAAGAGAAAAAAAACAATGCAGATGTAATAAGGTTACAGTTAAGCAAAATAAAAAAACCTGGTGGTGATTAAGGAGGATCCCAACAAAATTTATTCTCCAGGCCAAAGAAGTCCGATTTTTCTGTGGTTCCTGCCCCCCTCAAAACACGCACCCCTTTACTCGTCTGCCATTAAAGCGAAACAGAGCCACGCACTCAACCATCAGAGCAGCGGTTCTGCGCTCCACATGCCACAGATCTCCCATCCCCTCCGGCACACACAGTGTCAGTCTGCTTTCCGTGTACGGCCGTCACATCTGCCTGCTTCGATGATGGCTTCACCTGCAAACCTGTTAGCAATGGATTGTGTCTGGGATCTGATTTGGTTATGTTTTATATAACATCCTGTAATCATCCAAAGACTGCCATCAATGTTTATTTCATTGATTCCCGTGAAAATATATTGTTATTTAAATGTGAAATAAATGGCTAATGGATAAGAAAAGGAAATAAAGGTAAATACTGAAATTATATTAAATCTATATTAAATATATTAATCTATTAAATATATATTAAATATATTAATGTTGAATAGTAAAATAATGTTATATATTAATTACAATAATTGTAAAAATATTAAAATTTTATTTTATTATTAAAATGATAGTAAATTAACCATTTAATACAATGAAATATCTTAATATTCAATTTTATAGCCTGCGATTATAAAATGTAATACTAAATATCACATAAAAAAAAAAAAATAATAATAATAATGATGATAACACACACACACACAAACACACACACACACACACACACACATATATATATATATATATATATATATATATATACACACACATAGTTGTTCATACAAGTCTGGTGTGCATCATATTATTTATTAAATAAATGCAACAAAGAAATAATACAATTAATAATAATACAATTATATCTAAATATTAGATATTATAAAATAAAATAATTATACATAATGGTAATAACTAAAACAACAATAATGTACATTTATTTTTGAAACAAATGCAACAGTCCTTGTTCTTTATGATAAACAATTTGAGATAAAATTATAATATATGTATAATATATATATAATGTAACATATAGTTAAATAAATATAATAGTAATAATAAAACTTCAGTTTATTGAAGATTTTGGATTTGATGGGGGACCTAGGCAGTACTGTTTTGTGTTACTGATAAAGCTCATCAAGACAGACAGAATGTGGAAATAGTAAATGGCCATAGTGAAGCATTTACAAGACCACAATCTTTGCATCACATCAAACAGGGTCGAGTCAAACACACACATTGAGAGGAGCACTTCCGATTGCGGCTCATTTCTCCACAGCGTGGTGTGTTAAACTCTCTCCATCTCTTCACTCAATGGAGCGTAGCTCATCTGAACACTGAGCAATAATGAGGCACAGAGATGCACTTGTGTGTCTGTGTGAACCAAAGCGAGTGAGCGAGAGAGCTCTGCAAGAGGAGGGGGAGAGAGAGGCTATCCATTTCCTCCCTGGGGCAACTCCTCTTTGGCTCTTTGTTGCTGAAATGCTCCCAGTGAGCAGGTTACACTAAAGCCTGCTCTATTGTCTTAAACAGCTGTGCGTTGCACGCTCTCTCTCTCTCTCTCTCTTGCTCATCTTTTTTTCAGGTTCCTCAATCAGGGACAGCTTCTGAGATCTCTAAAAGCAAAAGCCTGTGGCTGTGCTCCCCCTTACTCAAACACACACACAGACAGATCTGCTTCTGTTTACAGTGTCCCAAAGTAGGGGGTCTTTCCTGATTCAGCTGCTTTCTGATACCCCATATAAAGAATGGAGATAAATAAACTCATATTACCATACATTGCAGATTACTAATAAAAACAACAAGAAAAACGACAACAATAAGAAGCAGAGAAAGATGAAGAATAATAAGTACAGCTAATTGTATGCTGAATAAGAATAATACGAAAAAAATGTTCTGTTCTCTGGCATCTAAAAACAAATGTCTGACTGCATTAATCTGTCAACTTCAAAATGCAGACTGCTATACGGTGGTCTTTTGTTTATTGATCTCAGTGTGGCAGACTGCTCATTTGAAGGCTTATTTAATCATGTTGTGAAACTAAATCTGTCAGTTGGATATTTGTGGTGACAAATACTGCAAATGTCTATCTGCATACAGGAGGAATACCTGAATTGCATGTAATCTGATAAGAAAACTATGAATCATTTAGGGGAGACAGGAAAGGAACGTGTTTTGTGTGTGTTATATGTCTCAAATCTTTTAGAATATTCCATATTTATCTTCCGCAAATTAAAATAGTTTAGAAAGCTGCAGTGCATGACTATGTGTAAAAATCAGCTATTAAAAGGGCTGTTGTTACAGACTAACACTGGTGGGTTGCATTAATGTAGCAATGTACTATTTTGTGAATTATTCTAAAATGTGTTCTGGTATTCAGATTTACTTCTTAATAACCACTTTGCCTTCACTACCCATCAATTTAATTTCTAGAAGTTGAATTAAAATGGTAAACTAATAAAAAATGGTTTAATTCTGAACGGCACATTCAATTGGAAACAATAATTCAAATGCATAAACAAATTATGTGTTTGGTGGTCACGCTCACAGTCAGCCTGTTTTAAAAGACATAAGAAATAATATCACCTTGATCAATATTCTTGTTTCATTTGATATTATCCTCCACACAAGCTTACACATATCATAGAAATATAATATAATAACAGACAGGAGGGATTAAAAAACGTTTTAATGTGAGCGTGTCTTTTTTCCCAGACACATATTAACTGCATCAAAAAAAAGAAGCTTTTTACTTTCTTACCACGGTTTTTCTTTTAGATGTTTACGCAGAATGTACGCGTTTTGATAATGCACATGCATTAATTCACTCTCCAACAAACAAAAAGAAAGAAAGAAAGAAAGCGCAGATGACGCACCATGTAAACTAAATTAAAAGGAGTTCTATTACAGCCCAAGAATAATAAGCAAGAACAACAAGCAGAAAAACAAAGAAAAGCCATAAAGGACATTAGGCGCTGAGCTTTATATAACATTTGAGTGAATATTTCATGGGCAGAGAGATAGAGAGAGACTCTAAACTTTCATTAAGCAGGGTATTTCGCTGGGAGGGAATTTCGGCGCCTTTCACTTTTTCTTGGCTTTTATTGCAATAATACAGATATCTCTCTGGCTCCCAGCCCCTCCTCATTCAGCCCATTTCCTTCCCGCCGTCTCTCTCACTCTATGCTTTTTAAAATATAGTAATAAAAACATACTAGATCCTTTTTAAATGCACTATTACTTATCATGGTCTTTTCATATCGTAGCATCACAGGTGTTTTAAAGCCGCTATAAAAGTGCGTCATTTATTATTCAAAAGCAGCGTCGTCTTTTTGCATATTATCTGAGCGCTTTTATACTGCGGGCTGCCAGACTCCCATTTAAAATGTTCGGCAGAATTGATAACGGCAGACACGCGCAATAAAAACAGCGCCGGGGGCAGGGTGGCACGCGCGCCCGCTCATATGCAGATCCCCGGTAATTACTCCAACAATTCGCCAACCATTCCTTTATTTGCTCTTTGAGCGAGGGATTTCACGCTTTTAATTCAGTTTTCATCAATCTATTGATTCTCGGCTGCTAAACTGTTTGCACGGGTCAAAGATAAGAAGTGGGTTCGAGTTCTCCTCCAGCACTCTGCCAGGTGAAACCGTTTGTGTCCCTCACAGAATCGGGATGCTTGTGAGCGCATTTTATAGCCTACCCACCTCCCAAAAAAAGGAAAATATTAAATTATGGTTGCATTCATACCAGAACTTTTCATTGATGTACAGCAAATTTTAAATTTCACATTTAAAGCGCTTTTGGGACAACTTTTGGAATTTATATTTTTAGTGCACATAATAATAATACCCATGAAGACAAAAAACAGAATATTGTAGCTTATACTTGTTGGCTATATTTTAAGGCTTTATTGAAAGCGATCTTATTTATTATTGAAGTAAGATAACTTCGACACGTCAATGCATCACGTCTATCTATCTGAGAGGAAAACATGTGGCATGATAAAAGCAAATAAGCTCAGAGCGAAACAGTGACCATGGGTCAACGACGGGAATGACGTAAGCGTCTTCAGCCACTGGACTAGGGCCGGACTCCCGGGGGAGCGAGGCTTTTTAGCGTCAGCACTCACTAATGGTCTATTAAAATATCAACTACTTCAAAGTAAACGGATTTGCTCCACACCAGCTCCCACCCCCTGAAGCTAATCAAACGCGGCGGCCAGGCCAAAAGAGCATAATCATTTTTACGTGGCAGATTACAAGGAACCACTTAGATCCGCTGTCAGAAGATCGGGTGTCCCAACACTCTCGATTAAATAAGCGCAAGGGAGTGCAGCTCTCCGAGGCTCCTTTAGGCGCACAGCTGGGAGACTGACGGTTTCCGGATGCAACAACTAAAGAGCATCTAAAAAGTCCTTGAAATGTTGCTGGGCCTATATAAAGGACTCGATCCAGTAGCGTTTTAGGAAATGTTTAACAGAAACTAAATTATTTGGTTTAAAACTTTTAAAAAAGTAAGCGGATTTTTAACAAAATTAGTAACTTGTTATTTTTAGGTACTTATCCATGACCAATGTTTACTCTTACCATTATTTTCGAATGATAGCATACTCTATATCAGACATAAATACACAGTCCCTAATTCAATTTAGATAGACTTTAGTATATTTCCGTTTATTTTTACACCTTTTTTGTCTGAATCAGACCCTTCAGACTGTGTTTAATATTCAAAACATTCAGAAATAATAAAACACTTCAATTAACATGGTTTATTAAAATAAATTAGAATGTTAATGCTTTTATCAAAAATATTAATCCTTAACCTATTAGGTCATTATTATTATTATTAGCCTACCCTTTATGTTGTATTTATTTAGTGTTATAGCGATTCATATGAACAATATATTCCAACTGCCCCATGGACACAATAAATAAAAAGGATATTTAATTAGTTTTTTCTAATAAAGCCGAGAACGAGTCTGAAGTTGATTGACATATTAGAAAAAAGGTTGAGGGCATCTTTGAGGTCAAACGCACTCCTCCAATTGCTTTAGGCAATATATAGGCTAAATTTGATTATTTTTTTTTTCCTAAAGCGTGAATTGATCATAAGTGTTTTAATATAGGCTACGCCGATTAGAGATGAACGATTATAAAAATGTCATCCAATTATAAATTCCTTATCTCACCTGATGAAACTACTCTAACTACACTTTTTCTACACAAAAAGTCCATATGGTAAATAATGCAATTCATGAGCGCTTTATTTTCCACATGAGGCCACGGCAGAATCTCTATTAAATACTCAAGTATTTAAAAAGCCAGTGATGACGTGCTGATGTCAGCATGTCCATAATAAAGAGATACTTGACCAATACAGAAAATGGGGACTAAACGATCTACATTTTAAAGAATGATGTCACAGAACGCGTTATGTATTTTGACTTGTAACAAAATGAAAGCCAATAAGGAGAGGGAGATTGAGCACCGTCCAATCAGAGAACAGAAGAGCCCAGTGAGTTCCGCGCAGGGATCCAGTGGAGAGAGAGAGTGCCAGAAATCTGCCAAGTCCTCGTGCCAAAAACTTTTCACCCACAGACGAATGCGTCCAAGCCTTCCTAAGTCAAGAATTGAATCTCGAGGAGTAATACATCACAAAGCAGCTATTACTAGGATTCCCTCAATCCTAGAGTTTACCATTGTACAATTCCAGGGCAGTCCGAAATCGTCTGTGGAATAAACTCACTGGAAAGCTTCGGGAGGTGAGGATGGACCGAGCCCCAAGCTCCAGCCCAAGTGGCACCAGTCAAACATCACAACCTACCCAACATGAACCCATCAGCTTCGGCATTGACCAGATTCTCAGCGGCACCGATCAAGAGCCACAGCAGAACTCAAGCAGGAATAACTCCGAGAGCAGCGGCAGCGGAGGCGGTTATCATCTCGGCAGCCCAACAGGAGCGAGCGCGACGCCGTACACGACACTAACCGGCACTTTTCACGGTATCGCGGCTCCATATGAGGAGTCCAGTCCGTACGGAGTGAACTTGACCCTTGCACCCGGAGGAGTGATTAGGGTCCCGGCTCACAGGCCCCTGGCCGCGGCCGTACCTCCACCCATGGCCAGCGCGGTACCCGGTCTTGGGAGCCTCAGTTTTCCCTGGATGGAGAATAGCCAGCGCTTCGCGAAAGACAGGTTTGCAGGTAAACAAACAGTCCTATTCTTTCGATTTGCTCCTTTCGTTTTTCATACAAAAATCCTCGTGGCTGTCAGAATCAGGAAATGGTGAATTGTATGAGAAAACAAACACCAAGTTCATTTGCGTCTTATAGGCTAACAAAAAACACAAACGCAGGCTACTTGTACAAAGTCCAAACTCTAGGTTAATTATGCTTTAAAATATTGGTAGTTTAAAATGTCGGTGATCTGTGGATTTTTGACAATAAAATAAAGCAGACTTTCAACTAATTAAAGGTAGCTAAAACATACACATTTCTAAGACTGTCTTAGAAATGCTTTTCTTTTTTTTAAATATTTGTTTTTTTGATTATGTTTTACTTTACGGCATAATCATGAGAGAAGCACTAAAACAATACTAACACTTCAGCTATTGTCGGTGACGCTATAATAATACTTTAGCAATAACTTTAGGCCTACGATATTATGTGATGCTTTAGTTAGCCTATCATAAAGTAACCTACATTTATAAAAAAGTCAGGTAATATATTTTATTATATCCTATATTCATATAAACACAACACGGATTACTTGAACAGAGTAGCATAGACTATATTCTCAAAACGAGTTTTCGCAATAGCCTAGAAATGCATTTTCCTAAAATAATGCACTTTTAATTATTTGCCATTTTGTTTGTGCCAACTTCGATGCTGTTGCACGTAAGCTTTTGAAAGAATCTTGAGGATGAATTGGTGGAGGTTTCGATACAATAAATATTAGACAGTACTATGTCTGGGAAACTTGATCCTGCTGTTTCCACAAAGAGATGAATGGCTGCTGCTGAGAAGCTCGTTTTAGTTTTATTTGACCTTGAAGCGCGTGAAACACCTGTGCCAGTTATGGGTAAAATTAAATAAAAAGGCCAGTAAGTCAACACAACAGGTCAACGTGTCTGTTAACAGCACGATTAAAATGTCATCTTATTGGACTTGCATTTTTTAACACATGTCTGAATATAACCGCGTTTTTTTTTTAAAGATTATCCAGATTAAATTATATTCAGGCCTATTTGTTTTTAAAAAAAAAATATGTATTGAATATCTACCAAGCGGGCTACATAAATACATAACTGAACGAGTATTCTTTTATTTAGGTTAACCGCTCTTTTGCATATGAATATAAACTCTTACAATTCAGAGCTGTCACATAGATCACCAGCTTTCTTTATTCTGGGGTAAATGCGAACGCTGTGCTATTAGAAAGACATATCAATATTTCACCAGCTTTAATTATTGCCACCTATAGCTGCGGTAACAGGCGCTCTCTGCTGCTCTGTGTGTTTTTGGGTAATAAATAAATGAACAATATAGGTAATTACTGTCATTAGGAGAGCAGCTGCTGTTTGTATTTGATGCAACATTAATAGGATATGTTTTGTGTGATTTTATTGTATGGCTTATATGTAACCCGAGTAACAGGCCTCTCAACAAATCCTAAGAGCATCAGCAATCCATCTATTTAAGAGAGGTTTTAGTATTTATCGATCAATAAAATAAAGTCCAACTTGACATCTAAAAGGTATAGTGCATGAAGGCACGGAGTAATTTATAATGATGAGGGTCAGAGTTTTCCTTTGACTCAGCAAGAGTCAGAAACTTGGGCTGATTAATGTAGCACAATTACACAAACCTTCAAGTGAACGCTGGTTTGATGTGCACAAAGCATTTGACTTCTTAACAGTCTTTCATAAAAAAATTATAAATAACATTTTTCTGTAACAATTATTATATAAAAATGCTTGATTCTAAAAAATGTGCAATCCATCCCATTTTTTTTGGTTTGACTTGACAACATATACATGCAGAATGTACTAATACTGCAAAAACAACATATAAATATTTTATATTTATCTTATATTTAAAAAAAGATAACCGTGATAACCGTTAAAAAAAGATAACAAAAACCGTGAAATCTTAAAAAAGCAGATTCTAATTTTGCCTATAAAACAAAATTGTATGAATGATAGAAAGAGGTCACACATAAGCTGTGTGTCAGACTCTTTATGATTAATCTCTCACTGTTTTTTCCTTCCTTATTCATACTACAGCAGCCCTGACGCCTTTCACTGTGGCTCGGCGTATTGGTCACCCGTACCAGAACCGCACACCACCTAAGAGAAAGAAGCCCCGTACGTCTTTCTCCCGAGTGCAGATCTGTGAGCTGGAGAAGCGCTTCCACAGACAAAAATACCTGGCCAGCGCTGAAAGAGCAGCTTTGGCTAAAACTCTGAAAATGACAGACGCCCAGGTCAAAACCTGGTTTCAAAACCGCAGGACCAAGTGGAGGTGAGACACAGAAAGGAAAAATACATGTATTCTAATGGAAAATGGAGAAATGTTGAGGAAAATAGTGAAAAACTCATTTGAGGAACAAAGGCACTAGAACGCCTCAATACCACTAGACTATATGTCCCATTGTATATCTTTTTTTCTAAACGTTTGTCTGGACCCTGATCATGTCCAATAGCACACTGTGAAATAGGTGCCCGATTGTTTTAATATAACATGGTTTTAGTTGTAAACAGGCAACAGAAATTATTGGAATGATAGAAAGATTTACTTGATAAAATTTCATGACTGGACATAAAATCATTAAACAAACTGAAATGCAGATTTTAACTTCACTATTTAAAAGCTGAACAAAAATATAGGCCTTTATATATATTTATTTGCAAAAACAGATAACTCAAGAATGTTTAAAACTCATGTTTTTTATTATGTTATCGTGTTTTTATTGTGTTAGTTAGCTGCATTTTTTAGTTATTTTTTAACCTACTCAAAATAACCCAACTGCAATTTGATTGAGATGAATTGAAATGCACAATAAAAAAAAAAAAGGATTTTGAGTTATCTGTTTTTGCAAATGAACTCTTCATATGTATATATATATATATATATATATATATATATAGACTAACCACATTAGTGTCTGTAATGACCTGAAATCACTTTTCTGATTTGACCTACTAACGGCCATAATACCTATAAGAATTAATGGGAAAATAATGGTGTTGTCAAGAAGAAATATGAATTATTAATTAAGGTAAACACACTAACGACATGAAACACTTTGGAGGGGCTACGTGAACATTGCACAAATGTAATGTCTAAATAACCAGGATGTTTACCTCGATAAATCAATGACATACCCAATTATGATTTATATCTAAATCCATATGTTGGTAAAATATTCACACAATTAGTGATTTGTTGCTCAAAGCTCACTATATCTTCTTGTACCCTTGCTTTAGCTTATTTGATCATGTAAATCTGCAATAAATGCACATGTGAGCAAGTTTGTGGCAAACTTCTACTCTCTTAATTTTCTCTATATCATCTCATGCCAGACGGCAGACGGCGGAAGAGAGGGAGGCAGAGCGTCAGCAGGCCAACCGGCTGATGATTCAACTCCAGCACGATGCTTTTCAGAAGTCTTTGACAGATTCAGTTCCATCAGACCCGCTCTGCATCCACAACTCATCACTGTTCGCCCTGCAGAACCTACAGCCTTGGGCCAGCGAGGAGAGCGGCAAGCTTGGGGGAGTGACTGCGCTCGTATGAGTACCAGAACTCAAGAAGCAATTGACATTCTATTTCTCTTTTGATGGACCGGGATGTTGGTTGAGCTTATCTCCGTCCTAAAAGACTATTCCATTGCACAAAACAAAAGTGAGGAACTAATATTGGCCATCCAACAGTGAGCAAGCCCATACAAATAAAGCGGTCCTGCGTCGTACGAGCCTCTGCAGAATAAATGAAGTCTGTTTTCTGTACGTCCAGAGACTTTTATCCCCATTAGGGTCAGTTACATTGACAAAGTGACTTGTAGAATGGATCAGGCCATCTCAGCTGACCCTTTTACAGATCCTCTGATCTTCTCCTCCATCCTCTCATTTGCCCCCCTCCCCATCTCCACTCAAAGCTGTAGGATACAGGATTAATGCAGAAGAGGGAAGTAACCATGAATTAATTATTTATAATGCGAGTTGCATGACCTAAAATGACCCCGATCTAGCCATTTATGAAAATAAATGGACACAAAGACGCACAAATAGACACACACTTTTCATTTTTGTGTCTTTTAGTGGTTCGAAGAATAACCAGTTTTTTTGTTTGTTTTTTACAGTTTTAAGAAACTGCATCCTGCAATTTGAGAAATCGTATAAAGCGTTCAAAAGAAAGGCGTATTATGTTGTACGGGGTGGTTGCAATTTATTTTATCGGTTAGATTTATTCAGCAGTGACTCCAAACGCCGCTCTGCTTCGAATCATGCCTCGATGGTTGAATGTTGTGTGTCGGAGGGTAAGAACAATTTCAGACAAAACAAGGGTTTGCTAGATGATGTAGGTGTGCTGTTGCATCCCAAACTCTGTATTATACTTTGTATTTGATAAATATGTAAATAGCAAACAAAAAGTAATAAACATTCTGTTTTGGCATTAACAGAAAAGGTGTGCTTTGCTTAATTTGTTATTCCCTTAAGGTTTTTTTTTTTTTTAAAGAAGAGACATTTCCCAAATCCCTAAGCAGCACTCTTCTCTAGAGTAATGTGTAGCTTTCAGAGGTCCTACACAACTTGATCGACAAATAAACACGGAGTCCTGGTAGTTGCTTGCAGTCGATTATGCCTGCCACAGCAAAGAAGCACTTATGTCCTCAAGCAGATAAACGCGGGATCCTGTGGGACCATAAAAATGCCTTTATGCCCACTGCAACCAGCTCCCTCCTCCCAAAGTGCTGACTCTCAGGAACTGACCTGTTTTAAAGGCCTGGGTGGGGGGTAAATGGAGGGGTGTCCATTATAAAGTGATTTAACAGACTCCTTACGTTATGATGCTGTCGAAGCTCGCGCGAGGTGAACCTGTGGAGTTCGCCACAGCTCTTTGCGGACAGATGGTTATATGGTGACCTGTGCCAGGGCCTCTTTGACTGGAGAGGGTGAGGTGATGTGTACGGTTGAGCTGGGGTCGTCTGAGAAAAAGCCTTCGGTAATATAGACTCAATGATCAAGATAATTTACGCAGGAAGTATTCCTGGCTCCTTTCCACATCCACGGCAATGACATCACTTCTACGGTTGCTCAACTGCAAAGTGATTTGTCAAGCGTGGTGTTTTACCGCCTTCTGCTGGTTAGCACGCGCAAGTGAGTCATTCAGCCTACAGCCGCTAACTCGCAACGAAAAATGAAATATATGGGGTATTAAACGTCGAATAAAAATAAATGTAAAATATTGATACATAAAAACAATCTAACTTTTTATGGAAAATATACAGTTCAGGGAAATATAGCTAGGAACAGGCGTTTTTACAAATCTATGGCACCACAAGAGTCCTGATTATTTATAACTTTACTACATTAACGCTTTGTAACTGTAAAAATATAATTTATTTGGTAGAAACAAACAGAGCTGGGCAGATTTAAAAAGTGTAGTCCGTTACTGATTCGAAATTACATGACAAAAAATGTTATCCATTACTTTAGTAAGTTTAGTGAGAAAATACATATTCATTGTCATTAACAATACTAATGCGTTAAACATTACATGGTCACAGGAGCAGCAGAGGGTTTTTGAGTTCAATGAAAGGCTATTTGATTAAATTATAAATGATGTCAAATTAAAACAAATCAATTTAAAATAGTTACGTGAATCAAAATAAAACTTAAGCCTATTTAAAAAAAAAAAAAAGTACCTGAATGTATTAACCAACATAACGGAACCTGGACATAATAATTAATGCGATTTCTAATTATTAAAATACTTATTTTTAAATCTCGGGGTACTTCATGTAAGTATGTTAGGTGAAAGATTCAGATGAAAATTTTTTGGGAATGCCTGCAGTGTAAATAAACAAACAACATGAATGTGCATTTTATTTTTAAAAGACAACTGTGAGTGTATTTTCAGCTGTATAGTGGGCTTTTTTAGAAAGGAACATTTGAAAGCACGAAAAATAATAATTATGGAGAATCAATAAATTAATGATTTGTGTTACGGTGTAAATTAAGTAGTCGGTAAAAAAAAAAAAAAAACTATTCTGATTACGAGTAGGTTATTAGAAATACGTCATTTTTGGAATCGGATTACGTAATACAGATTGCATGTATTCACTTACTACCGCAGCTATAAAGGCAGCAAGCTTGAAATCAGCCCAAACGTTTCTGAACGCAATAGAAAACAATCTACCAATTTTTTGAAAAACCACTTGTTCTTAAAACACCACATTACATAACCCTAAAATTTACTATTATTCTCGCAATCTAGGAGGAAGAAAAAAACAAAACACAATACTATGCGCTTTATGCTAGGTGTTCAGACGAATAAACATTGTTAAACAGAAATGTCACAGTCAAGCACAGAACAAAACTCGGGGAGACCCATCAAAACAGCTTTGACTTCTCCAAAAGGAATTTTATGAGCCACATTAATGGGTTGACACTATTGAAATATAAACTTTATTTGCACTTTCAACAGACTGAACAAAGCTCAAAAAAAAAAAAAAAAAAAAAAAAAAAAGTTTACCACATCGGAGTTGTACTCCACAGGCGAGTTGTGAGATTTAGCTGCACAGAACGTGGTATTAACAGTATACATTCTTCACATTTGGGTTTCTTACAATGGACTAATAAATCCCAAACACACAGTACATCCCACCTTCTAGCAGGTTACAGGATGCTGACAATTACAAAACTAACAGGAACTGCTCAAATACTGGAATTCATCACTGATACCATTCTCAAACCCATTAATTATGCATTTGCGAATCAGGTCAAGCTATTCAAGATTTCAGAAATTAGATTTTTCAGGTGCATGTCTAACCCCATACATGCCATACACGCATTCCCACGTAATGTTAAAGAAACCATGGACGGGTAGTAAAAAAATCATATAAATTAGAAGGTGGAAATCTTCTGCTCACTTTCATTTAAGCAACAAGGCTGCCAAATTAAGGCCACGCTCCATGGACATAAAAACACCACAGGGGTGAGGAGAGGCCAGATTGCAATGGATGAAAAAGGTCATGTTCGGAGTAAAGTCTTTTCAGAAAATGGCACGGATTTGACATAAAAAGTGAGTAGTACTGGGGAAAAACATAAAATTGCAGGTAACAAAAAGTAAAATCATGGTAAAAAAAAAGAAAAAAGGGGGGTGCCTAATATTTAAGCAAAACAAAAGATGTTTAGCTCTTATTGTACAGTCTGTCTCCACTTCCAGAGCTCCTCGATTACCTTGGGTAAAAAACAAACAACAATTACAGGTAAGACGTTCATTCACGATTCCTATTATATTACTTATACTAGCATCTATTCTTTTATAACAATTAATTCAAGCATACAATGACTTGAACACACCTTTATAATTAAGATGCATTTACTTTTATTTTACACATCTGGCGGCCCAATATGATAATAAATATCTTTAAAATTGTATTTTTAAACAAAGTTTACTTTTATAAATATTTGAAAAACTTTGCAGGTTTTGAAAAAAACAAACAAACAAACAACAATAGCAACAAAAAACATTGTCTAAGATGTTCTTTTCCTCCTCACTTACAAATTTCAATATTAAAAGATATCATGACAAGAAAACTGCATATACCTTTGTGTCGTTGACTTTTAAGCCGAACTTTACGAAGTTCTCAAACTTTGGCTGTAATTTTGGCAACGCTACACCCTGGAAAAACAAAGCAAAAACCACATGAGCGCCTAGAAGCATAGAATGATGAAAGTTTCGTACGACATACAAAAACTTACTGCAACTTAATATGCAAAGAGAATGCAGAGGAAAACGTACCTTCTCTACACTCGCCATAATCTTGGCTTTGAGCTCTGGGACAGTCAAAACCTGTGGTGTTTTGGGCGTCTGTGGTGTTTTGGGCGTCTGTGGTTTCTTGTCACCCTTATTCTTCTTTTCAGGGGTCTTGGTCTGTGGTTTAGCGGGTGTGTTAGGCTTGGGTCCTTTTCCGTTCTGTGCAGGGGTTTGTGGTTTGGATGGGGTCTTCTTTGCCTGAGAGAACAGTTAGGAAAATAAGAATTTCTGACCACGGTTTTAAACATTCTACAAGATGTAGGACCTGATTTCACCTTTACAGGAGACTCTTCTTCACTTTCCTCCTCCTCATCTTCGTCATCCTCATCATCTCTGGAAGGTAAAATTAACATTTTAATTTCTTCTTGATATACTATTACTTGAACCCAAATAGGTATGACTTCACATCGATAGCAAAGACAAAACACATACTCATCTTCATCGTCATCATCATCCTCCTCCTCCTCTTCATCCAGCTTCATTTTTTTCTATGAGAGAAAGTTGGTTGGAAAATGAGCCATAAATCTACACACATAGATATGAAAAGACCACAATTCATTCCAGAACTTACTGAAGACTTCTGAGTCACAGGTGCTGGCCTCTTTTTAGATGTTGTCAATGTCTCCTCCTCTTCTTCCTCTTCCTCCTCCTCTTCATCAAAGGACTGATCTCCTCCCATGACTGTTAGCAAAGTACCAATAAGAAACTTCCCAAAGCAGTTTTCCACATTTATCAATCCTTAATAATCATACACTATGAAGTACTCACTGACGAGATGCTGTCCACTAATGTGAACCGGACCGGAGCCAGAACGTAGGCGGAACACAACAGGTGGAGTGATCTCAAACCCACCCAAACACACCTGTGATACAAACACATCTTTAATCTACCAGAGCATTTCAACTCAAGTTTACCCAAAAGACGTGTGAAATGACACAGATGGGCGTTCTACATACGCTGGGGAGAGTGGAAGGCTTGAGTGTGGCCAGAACTGCTTTGACCTTCTGACCCTCTGAATCATGCCCTTCGATCTCCACAACGTTCAGTTCGTCTTTTGTTGCGGGATCAACGCAGGCCTGCAACAACAAACAAATATGCTTAAATAAATGCCTTATGAAATGTTATAAATGACACTAAAAATAGAAAGACCATTAAACAAAGTAATGTACCATTCTGACTGATAACTGATGATCATAATCATCATCATCCTCTGGATTAAAAGTGATTTCCTTGCCGGCCTTGAGCTCACAACCTATAAAAACAAACAAGTTTATTTAAAAAAATATTTAAACCATCAAGATCCCTCCTGTTATGGAAAGTGTAACTAAATTCTACAAATCTATATTTTTCAGCAATTCTCTCTTTGAACCAATTACCTTTGCCTTGGTCCCTAAAAGGGATCTTGGCTTAATAAAAAATTATTCCGTTCAGTCCGACTCAATCCGAAACGTAGTTTAACCTTAAACTAAGGTTGATAGTTTCATGTGGTAGAAAAGGACTAACGGTCCACGTGGCGAGGTTTGTGAGATGCTCTATACACATGTTGACAATTGTATTGCTGCTAAAGCACTGACAATGCCGACAAAATGCTTAAAGCAAAATTGCGTTTCCATTGTTTTACGTTTCAAACGCCGTTAGCATTTGTACATTATCTTTTAGGCAAGACATGGGTGTGTCTGTTAGGAAAACGAAACTAAAGAATAAGAAAAAACAGTACTTAATAAGCATCACTTTCACTTATGGCATGTAACGAAGAATATAAGTTTAAGTAGCAACAATTCAGACTCTTAGTGCGTGGTCTCATCTACCACGTGTAGTACAGTGACGCCATTTTGGAGCGCCAGCACCGGTGCACGTGTTCAGAGAGCGCGTGCAGGCAGACACGACCTGTGATCGTTTCGTTTCTTTTCCTCAATACATTAAATTTGGAAGTTTTATTTTTGAATTTATCTACAAAGGCTCGAACCAAAATAAATGTATCTCACGTTTATTGCGGACTACCACTACGTGTAGTGTAGAGCAAACCGATTAAGGTTAGCTAGTGCGAATTCATGCTCTAACGTTACACGTGTTGTTTAATGTCACTTCAAATCGAGATTCTTAAAACGATATTACAGCGTATTTATAACAATTAACACATTAACGTGTGCTATTAAGCAATTTAAGTCTGAGAATATAACTTGGGGTAGTTGGTTGGCAACTAACGTTACACTACGCCATGCTCAGTTTGCGTAACTTACTAGTGCCACGTTTACGTACTATACGTGTGATCTGATAGAATATATGACAAGAACAAAGTAAGATAATTATTTAACGTTTTACATACCGTACAAGAAGGTTTGGGGACCCATTTGTTCGAGATCCATCTCTGTAGACTACGTGAGGGTGTGTTGACTGAAATGTGCCGTGAGCTCGAGTGCAGGATAGACACACTAACCCACATCGAGTATATTACGCCCATTACTGGGACGGTCTTCTTGCCCAGCCAATGAATCAGCTCCACAGATAGAGAATCACGGAATTTGGAGTAGGATTGATATGTAGCCTACTATAGAGCATCACATCTATCCGGAAGCGTATTTAAATGACCTACTACTCTCGTGAATTGATTATGGCTTTCAAACGATTATTCACATTCCAAAATGAATGTTTTTGCTTACATAATAAATGTATGTGTGCTGTGTATATTTACTATGTATATGTACATATAAATGCACACACATGCTTGTAAAATATGTTATGTTTATATATTGAATACATTTGTATTTAATATAACATAATAATTCAAATGTATATTAAAGTAAATATTTCCAAAATATATACTGTATATATTTATATACATAATACATATGCACAGTACACTTACATAGCCTACATTATAGAAAAACTTTTATTTTGGATACGATTAATCGTGATTAATCAGTTGAGAGCACTAGTATATATATTTATATATATATATGGGTTTGTGTACAGTCAAGCCCAAAATTATTCATACCCCTGTCAAATTCAGACTTAAAGTTACTTTTATTCAACCAGCAAGTGTTTTCTTGATTAGAAGGGACACATGCGTCTCCCAGAAGATAATAATACGATGTACAAGAGGCATCGTTTTGGAAAAAATGGTTACTCATCAGTTATTTACATTTGAACAAAAAGTGGAATGTCCAAAATGATTACCTTTTGCAAACTGTCACAGTCTATGGGGAAATCCAAAGTTCTATACCATTCCAAATAGTCCAAAGCATCCTTATTACTATAATTTCGGGCTTGACTGTACATATATATATGTGTGTGTGTGTGTGTGTGTTCTGTTGTTTCTAAAGCAGTAAAACATACACAATAAAGTGATGTCATTTATTTACCAGCTCATAGGTAAAAATAATAACAGAAATTAAATGATGCAAAGTCTTTGTCGTATAAACAATGAAGTAAAAAAAAAAAAAAAAAACACAGATAAATGTTATTCCACAAATGTTTTTAATCAGTTTTGGCTGAGATTTAAATGGCACAGCATATTTCTATACTTCATTTTCACAGTTTGTATCTGGCTCATTGGACATCTCTTCATGTGACACCATTCTTGCACAATTCTTGCAAGTATATACATAGCTTATATGTTCTACGACTGACCCAGACCCATAAATAACTATTATTTATCTTTATTTCATGTGATTTATCTGGATTTTTTTCTCTCTCTCTTACAAATACAGCCCTGTCCTTTTTGAAACTGTGCAGAGGTATCTAGGGACAGAAGGGTATCCAGGGACTAGATTGTCGTTTGTTGAGTTTGAATAAAGTAGCAATTTTGTAGTTTCCTTAATACATCTCACTCACAACCATACTTGGACACACACACATACACACAAACACACACACACTTTTAACTTCAGTCCCACCTTACTCACTATGATCTGGTGAGCAAAAATGGCTTGGTAAGTACTGAGACAGATAAACATACATTAAGTGGGCAGACTGGAAACAGCAATTACTAACAAACAACACTGACAACACAAGACAGAATCAACATTAATTAAGTATCCTCTAAACCCCATGTCATAGATAAATAAATCATAAAATCAGATATTTTAAAGGCCAGCATTATTTCCAAGCAACTCATAGGGAACACATCTGCTGTTTTTTCTCATGCAAGCGCTTCTGGCAAAGAAAGCAAGCAAAGGAGGCTGCAGTTCCACCTGGATGCAGTTCCAGTACACCAAATATAGAGTCCTGAGCTCTAGGGACAAGCAACTGAAAAATATTTCTGAGAGTGGCTTTCTCTTTTTTTCGTAGGGAAGAAGGATGTTGACCATCACCACTCGCTCGTCAGGAAATGCACAATGCCTTTCAAACATATGCAGTCTTTCGTGGCAGGAGCAAAGTAGATTCAGGGCTGGCAATTTCCCAAAACGTTAGTAAGAAACAATACTGAATATGTTACAAGGTTTGAAAAGAGAGAGAAAAACAAAGCCCACAGACTCTCATTTCTCTCATGCTGTCATATTCCCTCAGAACTCAGTTCAGTGAAATATAGCAAATATATATTTAAATGTAAAGTCCCTTTTGCGCTCGGTTTCCCACTCTCTGTTTTCTTATTTTCTTCTTCTGGTGGAGCTCCTCTACATCACGTTTTCAAAGAGCTGCATGGATCTCATCATGTTTTCATCCTGGTGCAAAAAAGAGAGAAACTTTTAGATGTGATTCATCAGTTTGACCACACAGAGGCGGAAGAATCTTTTTGGTCAGACCGGGCCAAACTTGATCTTCCACATTGCAGTTTTTCTCGGTCGCTTTGGTGCATTTCTCACGACACTATTTACAGTAAATTTGCACAACAGTTAATGCATTTCTCAAAACCTAGTTGATAACCTGCAAAAGCATGCCACTTGCTCAAAATGGATAGCTCATTCCTCAAAAGCAAGTATGCATGTCAGTGTCATCAAGATGAAAAGTCCTGAACAAGATTTTCAGTTTAGTCTGTAAATGTTTTCCAGTGCAAAAAAGTCAGATTTTGGTGACACTTCCTGAAAATGATCAAGACAGCACTATACTGTTTGCACAGCCATTTGAAAACTACAGTAAAGTTAGACATTACTGTATGTAGCGAGGTATCTGAGTACAAGACACTGAATATGTATGTTTCACATTTTTACTGCATATGCTCTTTGCAATTCCAATTTACTGTATTTAAAGTATTGTGCAAACGATTCAATTTAGAAGACATTTTCAGGAAAAAAAGATTTAAACAATTTTTTCAAATTTGCTTGACAGATTTTGACAATGACTCAAGCTAGAAAATGAGGACTATTAGTTTTATATGGAATGACTATCCAGCATTCACAAGTTTAGTTAATGACATAAGCGGATGATAATGTAATAAATAGCAGAGAGTTCTTTAAAAGCAATTGATGCATGTCCAAAAGCATTTGCAATTTGTTGGAAGGAAAGAGAAACTGCTACTATGATGTGCACAAATGACTAATTGTTTTGAGAAATGCATTAACTGTTGTGCAAATGTAAGTACTGTTGTGAGAAATGCACAGAGAGAGAAAAGCGACAGAGTAAAACTGTAAAAAAATAAATAAATGCAAATATCGCGTCATAAACATACCTCCTGACAGGCGAGTACAAACTCCTCCAATGTTACAACTCCATCTTTGTTTTTGTCCATTTTCTGCAGGAGAGGACATTGATTTTAAATGCTCTGACATTTGATGCTGTAAGAATAATGCATGTGGAATTGCTATAACTATTTAAACGCATTTTATCGCAAAATAAACAAGAAAAGGATGTCTATTTTGAGCCATATAACTGGATGGGAATCACCACTGAATATATACAATCCTTGGTTGCAAAATGTCACCTAAATAATTAATCTCTTATTACTGACCTCAAAGAAGGCATCCACATGCTGCTTTGGGACATCCCCTTTCAAAGCTGGATATGTGTACTTCCCCATCATGTCATAGATGGCCCTCACTATCTCTGTCATTTCCTGTGAGGTACATGAAGACTTATTTAAATAAGTTATGTTAATTACGACTGCCTATTTAAATATGATATACCTCCTTATTGATAAATCCATCTTTGTTAATGTCATAGAGATAAAATGTCCATTCCAGTTTGTCTCTGACCGTCCCTCTCAACAGAGTAGATAGTCCCATCACAAAGTCCTGAGAGAAAGACAGAAGAAAACAGCTTTTATGTAACGTCACTAAAAATATATATTTCCATGCTGTGCCAGGAGTCTACATTCTCATACCTCAAACTTTATGGATCCATTATTTCTGGTGTCAAACGCATTGAAGAGATAATGTGCATATGTGCTGGCATCTGGTACAGCAGATGAAATCATTAGATACTTTAATCATCTAACATTTATCATAAGAAGCTTGTAATATTTAAGTACTTCAGTTTTTTAATACCTCCATGTGGAAAAAACTGTGCATAAATGTGTTTAAATGTCTCCTCATTCACCACTCCACTTGGACACTCCTTAGGGGGAAAACATAAAAAACATGAAAACATATTATTTGCTTGAGGTCACTAGTAGTAATCACATATAGTTATGTAACCTATTCGTGAGAATGGGGAAAAAAAGAATAAAAAAAAGGCTTCAGTGCTTGAACATATACACGGTAGTTTTAGTAAACCTTTTTTTATCCCAACAAATATGTGCTGCGTGGGCTGCTGAGCCTGACTGTTTATGTGTGTCTAATAGAGCGCATGAATGCTGGTATTGTAAAATATGACTTGGCTTGAGGCTAGCACACAGTGATTAGTGACAAGCTGGATAATGCAAAGAGGAACAATAAGAGTTTTAAAGACAGATGAGACATGGCAAACAGAACCACAGGGACGGTATATGCAGATGAGATGTGATGATTCATAAGAGAAGATATTGAGGCATAAGGATATATTACATAAACACTATAAGCTTCTTATCAGATTCTAAAATGTGTCAAAAGACATTTGTGTAAAGTAAATGTGCAGATGTGGGAGCGGAGAGAAGGATGAGATGGGAAATACTGCGAAACGTACATTTTTGAAGCCTCTGTAAAGGACTTGTAGCTCTTGCTTGGTGAAGTTAGTCTGCGCCTCCAGCTGCTCGAGGCCCTCCGGCCGATGGCAGACCATTGTCATCTCTAATTCATCGTCTATTTTATCTAGAGAGAGAAAGCAAGCAACATGTCAGTTTCAGGCTGATAAATGACCACTGCTGGCTCAGAGGTTGCTCCTTCACAGCACAGTAAAGATCAACTTTCTTTAAAATGATTCTCCGAGATATTTTAAAAGAAATAAAAGTAAAACAAGGGTGAGCGTGATTTCACCAAGTACAAGATGTTCCTTAATCAACATCCTTGTAGCTCTTGGAAAACATTCCAATCAACCAATCAGAATTAAGAGATTTTTTTTCAGGAAATATCTGTTTTAGGCTTATGAACCCTTGTTAGTCAGCTAACATTTCACATTGATTGTAGGTATACATTTTGAGTAGGGTTATGTTTAGGGGTAGGGATTGGGATAAGTCTATAATATTGGACAGTAATGTTTATCCAGGATCAAAAAGGAAGGTGATCCAGGATCATGTCTTACTTGGCAAAACCACGGCGACCAAATCAATCTGAGTATGTGAACATATTGAAATAAATCTTCACCCAAAAATGTAAATTCTGTCATTAATTACTTACATTAATAACATTCTAAATCCATAAGATCTTTGTTCAACTTCAGAACACAAATGAATGTGGTTTTAATACGAGAGCTTTCGAAGCTTGCAGAGATAGCAGTTCAACAGAAATGTTCCCAGGCCCAGAAATGTAGTCGGGACATCATTAAAACAGTCCATGTGGACAGTGGTTCAACTCTGGAATTAATTGAAAACAAGTCTTATTTATGTACCGAAGTTGAAGGTCTTACAGTTTTATAGTGACATCAGGGTGGCAAAAGAATCAAGTACCAATCATGCCCAGAGACAAGGGCATGACAACAATTCTCTGAGTGTGTATATTTACACACATTTTTAATTATAAGAACAAATTTGTAGATCTCACATTGCACTAAACATTTCTTTACACGCTCATTACTCAGACATGCGTGCACTGTTGATAAATGAAAGCTCAGGTGACTAAAGTGGTGCTATCTTGCTTTACACAACTGATGCAGCTAACTAAAATAAAGTCATTTCTTTCTTTTGCTGACTTAGACAAGTGCATTCATGCTTTCGTCTTCTCCAGGTTTGAATTCTGTAAAGCTCTATATTCTAGTATATGCAGTGAAACATTCAAAGACTTGAGCTGATTCAAAACATTGATGCCAGGCTTTTAACACACACTAAGACAAGTGACTACTCTGATGCTTTGATTGTGTCTATTGTAATTATTCAGATTATTATTTAGTTTATACAGAATATATATCTTAAGTTTTGTATATTAATTGTTTTATATTATTAAATGTTCTTATTATAAAACACTTGCTTTTATATAAATCCTAGTGTTACCAGACAAAAATTAAAGACTTTTAAAAAACTGCATGGAAATATTTCATTATGCTAAATTATTATATTGTAAGATATTTTCTTTTAAACATGAGTTTAAAAGGCTGATGGCACAGTTTTTGAATCTCTTTTTTTGGAAATTATTAGATTAAGCGCTAACTGATTAGAATTTTTGCACCCTGCAATTTTTAAGTTAGGCTATCTATAAGCAGCACTATCTCACGACGAATTCATATTTTAGGTGTTGTCTAATTTGTACGACCTCATTGTTGCAATTTTGTACAATTTCCATGAAAGGCATAGGGACGGGTTAGGGATGGTCCCTTACTAAGTTCTATGAATTTTACCATATTGTAAAATACGTATGATTTTAAAAAAAACCCATTATGATATTGAGGTCGAACGAATTAGCCATCTCATAAAATATATAGGAATTACTGTTATATCAGGTTGGAATATCCTGAGTAGTATCGCTCAGTAACACTTTCATTATGATATAGTGTAATTTGTATCGAACTTAACAGACTATAATGCTGCTCCACATCAGTAGGTGGCAGTACACCATTTAAAACTGTGGTAAAAACAAACAAACAAAAAAAAAACATTCAGGGCGAAAAAGATATAGGCTGCGTCCGAAATCACATTCTGCTTAAGTAGGTACTACATTTAAAATTGAACGTACTACCCGACCGTTAAAACAGTATGTTCTGTATAGTATGAATGTGGGTAGTATGAATGGAACTCGGACGTACTACATCTGCCATATTGATTCTGTCACGTGTCATGCATCGTCACAACGGCGCGACAATTTAAACTTTCAATAAGTCATCCGTTTATATAGATTGTGTTAAACAAGTGTAATTTAATCACAATAAACAACGCTTTCTTCCTGAGGTGCTTACACTTAAAATGAGCCGCATCTCCACTTTCCGCCATTTTTTTGATAAGACGCCTCCTCTCCCGGAGCCTCATGGTATAGGAAAGTGTTTATGGTATGCCTATTATAGAATTCGGCCGGAAGCAGAAGGTCATCCGGGTACTTCTTGCCCACTGAATTTCGGATGAATTCGGACATACTACTCGCCTCGCAAGCAAGTAATCTTTAGTTTAGATTTTAGTTTGGTTAACATTTTCTTTTTAGTGTAGCTGGGGAGATTACAGAAGCATCACGGGATTGTGATTAGAAACTGATTGTTTACTTTCGTAAAATATGAAACTGTGCTTGGGGCAAAGCCACAACGTATACCTCCACTTCAAAGACATCCACTTTGGTAGGAAAGAAACTTGGATGACTCATGTGTCTCAACACACACACACACAGGCTCACACACACTTGCACACTCGCCCCCTGCAGGCCATGCTTCTGCTGCTGTGTCAGCTCCGGCAAAATGATTGGTTGTGGGTAGAGAGGCAGATGGGGTGATGGGGAAATCAGTAGAACGAATGAAAATGGCCATGGGTGGCTTGAGGAAAGACCTTCATTTTTCACAGAGCACTGGAGAGCCATTGCATCTCCTTATAAATGCTCCAGCCCTATATCAATCCTTTCCCTTCTTTTAAAACACGCACTTTAACCTTCCATAAATCCTCAAACGCACATGTGCATATGTAAAGCGATGGAAGGTTTGTAATATATGAGATGTTAAAACACTTTCTCTGTTTGTTCCATTGATTGCTAAGTGCGCAGTGGGAACTATAAGAAAGCCATAAGTGGGATGATTTCCCTGAAGAGCTGTAAACATTGTGCTGCTTGTGCCGATTCAATGTGTTTTGGACTTTTGTATCGACCCATAGTGTGATTTTTGGGCTGGCAAAGTATTGGGCAGCAAATGTTTAGCGGCGTGTGCTTGGATTCACACAGGATTGGACCATATTGTGATTAAACTATATGTTAGTGAAAAAAATAGAAGTTTGATTGGGTTCCAAACTATTTAGAATTAAACCGTCAGTTTCCCCCTTGTACGCAACATATATGGTCACATCAGCTTTACAATTAATAGCACAGCCAGTAACACAACTCTCAATCACTAATGAGTTTTATTCATTTTTCATTTCCTGCATACAGTGCTCAGCATGCCGCTATTTCCCGAACACATAAACTCACCATTCACACAGGAAGATAAAAAATTATCTTATTAGCCATTTCAGACTAGTTTAGACAATTTATGGAAAACAAATGAACAGATTTCATCCCGTTTAGTGGATTTTTCCAGCTAAAGACCTGCTTAGAGCAGTATGAATGGCTATCTTATGCTGGTTGGTAATTTGTGGCTGAGAGACCAACGTGCTTTTTATGAGCGATGATAAAACACTATCAAAACAAGAATGTAGTTTGAGCATCCCGACCAGCCTGACAATAGCAACACTGGATTAACCAATGGTATGAATTGGGGCGAATTTACTAGCGTTTGTGTTTACATGATGTTGGTTATTTGTGAGTTAAAGTCATCATAGATAATGCTAATATATCCTTTCGTTAGGTCATTTTAGCAACTTAATAGCCACAGATGACCATATTCACTTTTAAAAGATGCTTTAATGATCTCTGACATTTTCAAACAAATTCTGTCTCTTTGGAAGACTGCAAACCATTTTAACCAGTTTGACGAGATAATACTTGAAGCTGAGCTGAATCATAACAACAGTGGAAACCGCATCCATCAGCTACGTCTCGAACAACTCCCTGATATTGTCAGATCTGTCTGATAGCTGTGACGAGAATGTAATGAGGAAGAATGCGGAAGAACTCAACAGGGCAGCCCCTCATTTCATCACACTTAATTATCACCTCTCTTCCTTTTAACACAAACAAACTGATGTGAGCGTGGGAATAAAAAGGAAAGGTGAGAGAAAACTAAGCACAACGCACCTAAGAAAGATGTAGTGTTAATTATCAGAGGAGGAAGATAGAAATAGACTAATTCAAATTTCGTTTTCCATGTGTCCATATTCCTCACTTCATTTATTGGCTCCACAATAAATCAACAGCAATCAATACCTTGATTTTTTAAAGTTCTCTTAATCCATTGCCTATAGACTAGCAGGGACCTGAAAGTGTGTTTGAGTAAATGGAAAAATGGAGAGATCAGAAGAGAGTAAGACGTCACCAGATGAAAAAAATGAGTCAGTGGAGTGGAAATCAACAGAACACAGCATGGGACTGAAACTCGCTCTCCTTACATCTCTTTCACTCTCTCTGTTTCTCTTTAAAGCTTAAAACAGCGGCAAAGCCCTTGAAAACAGCGGCAGCAGGAACACACTAAAATAAACTTTAAAGACACATTCTCCATTTAGGCAGCTATTAGTGCCATTAGAGTGCTTCCTCAAGCACAGAAGCACAAGCCTTCTTGTCAATCTATTCTTTATTGATTTTAAAACTGAGATCATCTCTGAGATTGATTATGTGTGTATTGATTTCATTAGGAAAATCAAGAGGTTTGTTCACTACAAGCATATTGCAGTGCAACTTTTGACAGTGGGGAGTAATTTCATTTCATTTTTGTGTCAATTCTAGGCATCTTTTAATTATAAGCAAGTCAGGTTAAATCACGTTTATTGCCAATCATTCTTAGTGCAAGCCATGTGTTAGAAAATAATAAAAAACACAGTTCATGGGGCTGCATATAAGTAGACAGTGTCATTAGAAGCCTGCCCTTGATGTCAAGCTCAACAATATATATCCTTCTAACAGGTAATTAACCAAGGCAAGCCGCCCACATTTAACCGCGGGGAGCACTAGACCACAGTGATTTGATAGATCTATAGTGGAAGATGTCAGAGAAAAGCGACAAATAGCAAGCAAATAGTTAAACAGCAGGATGAATATTCATGAGCAGCTGCTCTAAGGCAGCATAAATCACTTGTTACTGCAGCTCTGAACTCCCCTCTCATTAGGACTGGAGTCATACACCGTCACATAGAGCTGAGAATCCAAGCAAAGGCCTCCAGACCAGTTTTGGATCACTCATCTTTAAATGGAGAAGTGGTTTGCATGGAGCCTAACATCCCAAAGCATTTGACATACGGTAAACTGTTTGACTGGAGCAAAGGGAACAGAAGACCATCTGCCAGGTGGCAGCAGTTTATTATGCCATTTAATTTAGCATTAGATCATTTTAAGAAATTGCAGGGGAATAATTCACCCCCAAAATTGCAATACTGTTTAAATAAGTTACTTCTCTTCATGTTCCAAACCACCAGTGATTCAAATCACGAGGGAAGAGATTGTTCATAAAATGCAGTTGAAATTTACAGAATAATTATTCAAAGACAAGTAAGGAAGACCTTCATCTTTCACAGAAGAGCCACCGCTTCCTTATAAACGCTCCAGCCCTTTATAAACCCTCTCTCTGGCTTTCAAACAAACACACACCTTTACCTTGTCTTGGCTTTTCTAGTTAAAAATTATATTATATTTGTACTTAAATTTATTATTAATCTATTGCTTTCATATTTAAATTTATATTAAAATGCATTCAGATTCATTGGTCTTCTTTGTGAATATTCTAATATATATATATATATATATATATATACCAGAAACTGGATGCTGGATGCCTTACCGTAGCTTTAAATTTATAGTAATTTCAGGCAACAGTTTGTACAAAGATAAATGAACATTAAACATTAAAAAGTCTTTATATTTACAGGAATAAATAAATAAAATAACAACCTCATGCAAAGCATTTCTGGGAATCAATATCCGAAAAAAACTGAAAAAGGTTTATGAGGATTTCTGGTTCCCAGAATGCTTTGCATGAGGCAGTTTTTAATAGTTTTATTTTGTAAAGATAAAGACTTTTTAATGTTTAATGTTCATTTATCTTTGAACAAACTGTTACAAATAAATAAGATAAATATAAATTTAACAGTAAGTTACTGGCATCCAGCTGCATAATTACAGCAAATCTTTTTATATGGAAAGGAGCAACTTACACATTTTACGAAATATATATTTTTGCGTGTTTTGCAAAAGAAAATCACAATGGCAAAAGGTGAAAATATATAATATAATTTTGCTTGGTTGGGGGGCTGAATTCTTATTTAGCTCTGCATACGTAATCGATGTCTGTATTAATTTCATATTTAAATGTAGCTCTTATGAGCTCCTGTGTTTCATTGATTCTTCCTCAGATTTGCAATGAGGTTGACCTCTAATTTAGTGCATCATTTGACCTCTAATTAACTGCGTAATAGCGATTGATTAAATGAATAAATAACTGATGCATATTATAACTCCAGTTTAATTGTAATTAAACTTGTGATTCATGTACATGAACCAAAAACAGTAGCATTTCTTTATAGTATTCATGTAATGCTTCCCTTTGCTATCAAGTCGATCATAACATCCCATCATCTGCTGTACCAAGCAATAGAAAGCTGTCTCCATGACAACTACACCATGGCGCATGTGAACAGGAAGAAGGTTGTTATGTGAGCAGAGTGTTAAAACACCCTCACGTACAAAGAAGCCACACACACACACACACACACACAGTCTCCATGATGTTTATCTGTGAGGGACGAGGTTAAACCATCATTTGTAAACAGCAGACCGTGATGTGTTGCCTGTCAAATGAACATCTTCTCAACCTTGCATCCTTTCTGTCCTCTCTCAGCTCTTCAGTTTAACATTGTCTGTACACAAATCTTATCTTTTTTTTTCAAGTGTCAGCCGTCTTTGAACACAAACAGGACACTATTTCTTTTCCTCAAGCGCTCTTTCAGCAGCTAAGTTAGGCATTGTTTCATTGATTCAGTGCTGTTATTGCTACTTCAAAACTCCTTTATTCTTTCTCCATTACAGAATGCTTCACTGAGTTGGATAATCTGTCATTAGTTAACATACCTCTAGATGGTTGCCTTTGTCTTGTCTGCAAAGTCAATGTGCCCACCACTGCTCCCATGTTGTCAACGCAAAGACACGCTAATAATCAAACTAATAAGCGTTGAGTCCGCCAGTCTGTCTTTCTTTGTTGAAGCCGATGCTCTTGTTTGCCTCTCCACTCTCCTCTCACTTGTCAGTGAATAAAGACAAGCTGGAATTTTCTTGCTAAAAGCATATGGTTCCTTCCTTCATGCCCCTCCCACAAATTTCACTCCCTCTCTCCCTTCATTTCTCTTTCTTTGCTGTCGCCCTTGCTGTTTGTGCTTGGTCCCATTTGTTATTCGGTGTCAGGAACTGTTGCTGTGCTGGCGGATCAGCCTGATGGGAAGCAGTAGGAAGGGTGTGAGGATGAAATGCTCCTCTCTGTGGCACACACACACACACACACACATACAAACAGCAAGCAGAACTGTTCCTTATGGAATTGCTCATTTTCACACAAGCTGAATGTGGCAAGATGGATGATGACTTTCATTCACACTCTACTGCTCTTAGATGCACAGGCATTTGTTGTTCTATCATGGTGGGGTGTTCCTTTGACTTCTGTTGCTCTTGTATGGTGCAAATGATGTTTTCGATACAAACTTACATCTAAACTTCACAGAAACTACATTTAAAAAATTGACTGATTTAAAGCGATAATTCAGTCAGGAATGACACTTTTGTCATGTACTACCTTGTTTCAGATTGAATAAACAAAGTGTTTTTGTTTATGTTTATGTATGGGAAAAGACCTTAACCGTATACAGAAAAAGAAATTTTGGGTGAGCTGTCAAAAATGGTTACTGTCCCTTATATTATTCTTATTCTTTAATATTTTCCTCAAAGGTACACTGTAAAATAGCTGGTTCATTTATAGTAAAATGGCAGCTGTGGTTGACAGGAATTGACTATAAAATATAGTTAGAATGTTTCATTACAGGATTAACCATATATTACGTATTAAGTAAATAACACAACACCTTAACATATATTAGAGATAAAAAAAACTAATAATAATGAAAAACGGTTATATAAAATGTTGTGCTGTCAAATGATTAATCACAATTTATTAAATCCACGTTATTTGTATTTATTCATATAAATATGCCAAGCATAAACACATATATTGTGTAAACAAAGAAAAAAATAGATGCGATTAATCACGATTAATCATTTGACAGCACTACTATGTAATCATGTGTGTTTCATATGCAGATGTTTTTTCCCCCATGACCTTCTTTTCTTGTGCAAATGTTCTTTTACTGTTTTTCGCCATGAATTATACAGTAATTTAAACCTTTCACATGTTTCATGGTTTTGTACAGTAAAATGATGTATAATTTACGGACAATTACCCAATTAACAGGTTTTTACTTTAGCATTTTACAGTGTACAACTGTGTTGGTGATTTTACTGGATTTGTGGAGACGTTTAGTTCCCTTGTTGTTGGCAAAAACTGATCCACATACATCAAATGAGCTGTGGAACGACTGTGCTCATTTGGTTTCATCATCCACTGTGCATTTCCAGTTATGAGCCTTTGTGTGTGCGCGTGTGTGCATGCGTTTGCAATTTAGTGACTCAGATAAGAATGTTTCACGGATCAAGTATTCTAATTTTTGATGAATAATGCTCTGTACAATGACCCAAATACTTTTTTTTGTTTCAGTATTCTCTCTCATTAGTGGGGAAACATCCCCACAAACTTTGCCGGTTAAAGAGATGGTAACAGAGCTTAAAAAAAAAAAAAAAAAAAAACTTAAAGAGGAAGCAGAAAGACTAACTACAGAGGAAAAGTAATTGCCGTTGGTGGAAGCCTGAGTTTCAAAACAGCAGATCTGTAACCTTATTAATAATCCAAAAAACATGAAGCTTCAGACAGATGAGCTTTGGGCTGGGAGTGTGGAGAGAAGTTGAAGGTAATGAGTAATTACATAATATCAACCACCACCGCTCCGTATTACGCAAATCCAGCAGGACAGACCTGAAAATCAGGCCAAGATATCCAGAGATATCCTTATTTTAGCACATAGGCATCTGTACTGCTTCGGTATGCACCAAACACAACACCCTGAGGTTGTACCACCTGCCTAGGATAAAGACGCTGGCATCCGCATTCAAATTTCATCAGAACACATTTTTTTGTTGTTGATGCAAGACGTTTGTAATGGTTTTTACACTTTGGCACTCATCCTCGGAAAAGAAACAATGATATCCAGCAAACAACTGGCATGTGTGAAATGCAGGCAGGCAGGTGTAAGCCTCTTTTCTCACTCTGAAGAGTCTACGTTAGACTTTGCCTTGCAGACACATCATTGAATCTGCTAATGCACTTGGGAGATGGTTACAGATGATCGGCTTACCCTTGGAAGCATATTCAATAGTGCAGCCTAAAACCTTGTACCACTGAGAACCTGTAATCATAGTAATATTGTTAATAGGGTTTCGCAACAGCGGTACAGTAAGAGATGGCATAACAGAATTTAACCAGCTGTGCGTTAAAAAAACTATGTTTAGGTTATGTATGTTTGATGTAATGAATAACTCATCTCTCCCATTCTTGTGTGTGCAGAAAGCACCGCCCCAAATGTTTCCACAACAAAATAAGGCGTTGTATCTTTGATAATTCACACTGTGTGATTGTCACTCGTGTGAACGAGCACCGATTTGCCTGTGATTTCAGGCATTTGTCGCGATTACTAAAAACCTGTTGGCGAGTCAAAATCCTGCAGTCTGAACTCGGCATAAGTTAAACTTGCGAGTTGCTAGTTCAACGCAAACATAGTACTGAAACACAATATAGATGCAATGCTTTATATAGGCCAATCCTTAGAACTAGTTAAACTATTTAAAGTCGAAAGGAGTGAAATCTCCTAGTTATCATCCTCAGAGTTATATCCCCAAAACATGAACCCGAAGCAATGCCCTTCAGAAATCCAGCTGAAGTTCTAGTCCTTCAGGGCTGAGTGCCAAAGCCGACATACAGTTTGCATCTCTAGTTATAAACTCACAGGCAGCTCCTGTAACTCCTGGGGATTTTAGTGAAGACTTCAAACAAGCTTTCTGTCTTCCTGCCCAGAACTCGTAATCCTCTTGGCTCCATAATCATTCTTCAGGTCTCCGGTGTGGGTATATGAAATATGCCTCTCTCTACTGCTCTTACCAGTGAGTAAAAACACATGCTCCCACATGTGAGTGCAGTGGTGTTGATTTGTTGCAGTATTGTTTTTGCCATATTCTGTTGTGCATTAAAACTGCATTAAAATTTGCATGGAGTGTAGGTTAATTAACCTTCAAGGCATAAATAATCACTAAAAAACCGCCTTCTCTTTTCCTCTTTTTTATGCATTTTCTTATCACATGCTTGCAGCCCGATTGCTCTGCTTTTCAAAACCTTCAAATCGCCTCCTCCGTGAATTCAGCTCTGAGCATTACAGGAGGTAATAATTTTGGAATAAATGGCCATGTAATACTTTCATAACCTTGTATAGAGCCCGTGCCAGCATATGCCAATGCATCCGCTTCATACTTCGCACACGCAGCACATTCACTTTATCGCAAACTCAATTAGGCTAATTAAAATTGCTGTTTGCTCGCCCTCTGAGATACCAATTCTGAAATTTGTGGAAAAAATATTCTCTAAGAACTGTTTTTCCTTTATAACACAACCCCAAGAGGAGTTTTTCTAATTAGGCTAACTTCAAGTGGCATTCTGTTGCAATTTTGTAGTCCAAAAATTATCTAGGTTAGAAACACACTCATGTAGACATTCGAGAGTTGCATATTAAGTAGAGCAAATGTATATAAAAAAGTTATAAATTCTAATATATTCTATTTCTCTCAATCTTCTCATCACTGCTTCATACTCACATATAACTTATTTCTAGCTGGTTAATTAGATCCTACCTGTCCTGAAGGTGACCTGTTTGGTGTGCATAGAGAAGGTCCCCAACACTACACCCATCTTCAGCAGAGTTCTTCACTGTGTCATTTTCCTTACTTTAGATTTTGGTTTGGAAAAAAAGCACCCTGTTTTTGTCCTTATCTTCTGATCTTGCAACCTTCTTTTACTCTCAGGGTTGTTAGTTACCTGGCTCTCGCTTTCTCTGACTTTTCTCCGCGCTCTGTCTGTCTATCTTGTGGACTCTGAAGGCTGCTCATCATTTCCTGAGCTTTTATCGGGGGCTGAGAGAGACATGAAAAGAGAGAGAGAGAGAACGAGAGAGATGCTGAGTGGTTCATTTAGGAATACTAGTGGAGAATGAGGGAGTGATAAAACTGAGTAGTTTATGGGTCTATTCAGCAGTGTAAGAACAGACTCGTGGTGGGTGCTTAGAAAAAAAGAAAAAAAACTATATCAGACTTTTGTTCAGCAGGTATGAAAAGACGATCCTTTTCAGTCAGAGATTGTAAAAGTAAAGAGAGTTATTTTTGTGGCATTTTTAAAGAGAGTTGTGAAAATAAGGACCGTTTCCCAGGATGCACCAACAGACCAACTGACTCCAAACAGATTTCTTAAATGTTGTCTGCTATTGGTCGGTCAGACACATCACCCTGCCCCCAGATTCACACCATTGGTTGAGCCAGTGCTGCTGTTGTCAGGCTGGTCGGGATGCTCATACAAAGTGCTTGTTTTGATAGTGTCACAGACATTTTTTAGAAATCATTCTATATTTGGCTTATTTGTAGATTAATTAATTACACAAAAATAACCTGTAAATTTTTTTAAAGCATTTTAATAGCACTTATTTTTGCACTGCGGAACGTTTCTCACTGGATGAGTTTCGCCGGACCGATTATACATGAGCACCAACTAGCTTTTCTAATGTTCTGAATGTACTTGAAAGTAAGGATGCACCAATCCAGATCGGCCGATATGTTTGCGCGTTTGTCAGTAAAGCCGGTCATGTAATCAGCGGTAAAT
>JAUCMU010000002.1:6688155-6698706 GCA_032275025.1 Enteromius treurensis | reverse complement strand
GCCGGACCTGGGACTCGAACCCACAACCTTTGGGTTACAAGTCCAACTCCCTATCCATTAGGCCATGACTGCCCAAACATAAAACTAATAGATGCAGCAAGGTGAAGCATTTTATTGTGAATAAAACACTGCTGACCTATCAGAGTCCAGGAATGGAACTAACTGTTTCATAAAGGAAAATAATTTATAAGGGGAAAAAAAAAATATCTGAATAATAAAATTATATTTTATTTATATTTTGTATAAACTGCTTAGTGGCATGTGTTTGTATTAAATGATAAAAGTACAATCATACATATATAGGCTAGAGAGAGAGAAAGATTAATTTTATCTTCTTGTTTTTATTCCTGTAAACTGCTCAATCTCATATGTTTGCATGAAAGTAAATAAAATAAATAATAATAATCATACAATATTAATAAACACATAATAAATTATACATAACGCTTTATACATACAATAGAAACTGGCTCAGAAAAGGAGCAAAGCATCTACTTCACTTCACATTCTGTTCCTTCAAGGACTGATGGTTTGCATACAGCTAACGATCTTTCAGTGTGCCCATTAAAAATGCCACCCCGTCCCAAGCTATCGCACAAAATCTGAGCACCTCCCACAAAATATTCTTTGCCACACACCGACTCACACCAGAGACTCTCTTGCCATTACATCACACTGTCTAAGCGCACCCTTCTCAGGCTATTTTTACTGCGAAGCATTTAATGAAGCTGCCACGGCTCACACTTGCACACAAACACACCGTGATGCACGCACACACGCTTAGGGCAAGGAACTGCACTCGGCACTGTTGAATTAACCTTCAGACTCCTCTTTTGCTCCCCTGCACCTATTCAATCCCACTGTTCTGAACAGCAGTCTTCTAGACCGCTTACTTTTTAAAATTCTAATTAAAAAACTCAATCTATCTGAATAAAACTCTTTAAAATACTTATTAAGGTCACGCAAAAATCTACAAATGTCATGATTTTGATTGACGCAGACTATGTGCTGAACAGTGTGTTAAGAAGTTACTTCTTATTTGAAAGTATTACCAATATTTTACTATAGGGGAAAAAAAAGTACTTTTTGCAGTGTTAACATCTGACTACCAATGGCTTCTAATTTACTTCAGTTAGTTTATGGGAGAGCGAAAAAGACAGAAAGTTAATGATCTAGAGAGAGTTAATATGATAAAATGAGGTAGTGGTATGACATAAATGTAGTGTAATTTATGAAGAGAGATAATAATACATTAGGATATAATGATATAAAGCAAGACTAATATGCACTCAAAAGCCAAAATTATAAAGCTCTATGACACCTAATAGATTACAGCCTACCACCCTCCACTATCCTGCTATACCTGTAAATGCAGTCACTGTAAAGTAAGATACCACAGCCTCTATTTAGCACAGTGTTATATGCGATAATGGACAGAGCCTGTGTGATTTAAGTGTGTTTGATAGGTGACACATAGCAGGTGCCAGACAGTTGTAGCACCACATCTCAGAAGAAAACTGGAAGAAGACACACACCTAGAGAAATCTCAACACAGGATCTATACAGTCAGCTGAGAATACTATAGTGAAGGTTTAAATCGCTTATTTTAGAACTAGGTCTTGTTTAAGCTGTTTACATGCCTTTCAAATTATTTCATGTGACCACTTGTGTTCTGATTTTGTCGAGATGCCTGAATACTGTTAAATGATGCTTACAAATGAGCGTAAAAAGAAAGGAAATATATCTTCTTTGAACAGATTTAGAGAAATTTAGCGTTATATCCAACGTGATGTCATTCGTATGCATTTTACGTGAAATTTTATTCTATAAAACGTACATTTACTTACGCTTTTACAGGCACTAAAATGTACAATACTGATGTATTTTCAGCATTTAAGCGTACAAATATGTACGTATTTTCAATAGTTTAACTTTCTAAAAATTCCTCTAAAAATCTTAATCGCTTATTGATAAAAAGATTGAAATGCATATTTGTTATAAAATGGGTAGGTTTAGGTTTGGGGTAGGTTAAGGGTTCTAAAAATCGAAAGTGCTTATTGACAAAATGATAAAAAACTCACATTTAAATCTACTGATATTCTTATTTAAGACTGTTCTCAATTGTAAACAGTGTTTCATTTACGCATATTTCTCTCTTGATTTTTAGTTGAGATTACTTTTTCGCTGGAGAAATCAATATTACGGAGAGGACACATATTTATTATTATTGTGATGTCTGTTTTAATGAACAAACTCATCTGTCTTGGATGGCTTGAGGGTGAGTATATTTTCGTTTTAGTGAACTACTCCAAACCCAACTGGTCCATTTATGATCAAGCATCTTTAGGCGACGGTTTGCTTGAGCAATAGTTACCCCATCAGAAACATTGTATGTGATGCATGGACAACAATACCTGAAGAAACGTCCTACATCTTGTGTTCTCCATGGCTCACATAATACTGGGACTGAGGAAGGTAATGTCAATGCAGCATGAATCTGTTTTTTCCTTGTGTGCTGGACGAAACAGTGTTAGACCTGATGTCACCTGAAGTAAAAATAGACACTATCTTCTAGATCCGGACTCGCATGCATGCCCCTGAATGAAACCATGTGATGCTGCTCTCTTCCCCCCACCTCTCACTTTATATTTTCCTGTCTCTCCTCCTCTTTATCTTCTCTCTACGCTATATAAACAATTTTAAGAAACAAAATCTGGTATGGAGGCTCTTTCCACCACCCATCTTAGAAATATCCCAGACTTTTGGAGCTCATCTTACATTAAGAGTAACAGACATAACATTTTGCTTGTTTCACTCATATTCACACATAGGTAATTGTTTTCTTCCTGTTCCCCTCGGGAAAGAAGAGAATGTGTGCTTTAATCAAGCTGCTTTTATTCACTGCTCTGACCATCCATGTCCATGAAAAAATCCCTCTGGGCTCTTTCTGTCATAATCTTGCTTTCTCGCTGTGAACATTTTTTTTTCCTGGTTGCTGGTCACATGTGATTTGCACTGTTCTGGTGTTTATTATTTTTAGGGGTTCTTTGGAGATATTTTGTATGAATGTTGGGAGTTAATGAATAATTAAATGACCTTGAGTCTAGCTTTTCTCAGATTTGATCTAAAATCAAGCTGTGCTGAATAAGAATATTTAAATTATAGTTTTTATAAAGTTTAATTCTATTGTACCACAATTAGTATTCTGAACTGTACTGAAAGCCTTTATGGTTTTAACGGTTTGTGTTGTTTGAATATTGCAGTAGAAGTGCTCCTTGAAACTCTCTGATGATTGGTACATTGCGTCATGTAACCCCCTTACATCAGCACATTTTGGCTGCCCTTAACAGAAACGGTGAATCTATCAAAGTTTCGCCCTTGTGAGCAAAATAAAGCAGTTTTACGGTCATTAATTATGAAAGACTAAAAGTAAGCAATGGAGATGCTGGCATAAGGAAATACACATGAAAATCAATGATGTGAGGTTCAAGGGCAGGGGACTTCGAGAGAGAGAGAGAGGAAGAGACATTTGTAAGTGTTTGGGTTAAAGTTACATAGTGCGCAAACACTAACACTCGAACGCACAACATAGTTATGTAACCGAAGGAGACAGACACCTTTTAGACCACAGCGTTTCATGCCTCACTGGGCTGAGGAGATTTTCAGTAACTAACTCACTCACTTTTTCTCTGTGACACATAGTGGTTGTTGTAATATTTGGTTATGACTGCCATAGCCCATCTTCTGAAAAAGAAAAGTGCTCCACACAGTACTGTTAGTGTCCATGAACAACACTCCCACACACACACACACACACACACACCAACAAGACCATGTCGAGAGCTCTCCTTGACTTGAGTCTGAATTGCAAAGGTAAAAACTGTCAAATATAGTAGGATTTTTAAATTAAGTATTTATATATTAACTACAGCACATTTTATACACAATTGTAATTCAAAGTGCTTTACATAAATAAATGGATTTATAGCAATCATTAAAGAAAACAAAACAAGAATTAAAAAAGAAGGAATTTAAAATTGTTCAAATTATTCAAAAACATTTTTTGAACGAGAGTGGTGTGAAAATTGAGCCTTGTGGAACTCACATAATAACCTTTCCCTTCTAAGTATGACCTGAACCATTTGAGGACTAATGGTTCTAGATGAAAATGAAAATTCCAAACCAGTATGACTTTCTGTTTAAGCCGTAGGTAGCAAACAAAATGTACTTTTGTGATCTTTGCATAGATAAAATAACTTTTACACCAGATATACAGTGAGGTCAATAAGTATTTGATCATCCTGTGATTTTCTCTTAGTTCTCTTACTTATAAATCACGGAGGAGTCTACAATAGGTGCATTTCCACAATAAGAGACAGAATCTAAAAAGAAAAATACGGAAATCACATTGTATGATTTTTTTTACAATTCATTTGGGAATTACTGTGTCAAATAAGTATTTGATCACTTGAGTCACAGAGGTCAAACGGTTCCTGTAGTTCTTCACCAGGTTTGCACACACTGCAGGAGGGATTTTGGCCCACTCCTCCATACAGAGCTTCTTTAGATCTGTCAGGTTCCGGGGCTGTCGCTGAGCAACACAGAGTTTCAGCTCCCTCCAAAGATTTTCAGTTGGATTTAGGTCTGGAGACTGGCTAGGCCACTCCAGAACCTTGATGTGCGTCTTACGGAGCTACTCCTTGGTTTTTCTGGCTGTGTGCTACGGGTCATTGTCATGTTTGAAGACCCTGCCATGACCCATCTTTAATGCTCTGACTGAGGGAAGGAGGTTTTGCCCAATATGTCACAATACCCCGTGTTTCACTGTAGGTATGGTATTATTGGGATGATACTCATCATTCTTCTTCCTCCAAACACGACGTAGTTATGTAGTTAAAATGGAGTAAAACGTTCTACTTTGGTATCATCTGACTACAGGACTTTCTCCCATAACTCCTCTAGATCATCCAGATGGTCCCTGGCAAACTTTAGACAGGCCTGGACATGGGCTGTATTAAGCAGGGGAATTCTTAGCATCATCGATACCCCACGAAGAGAGATCTTCCGTGGGGCCTCAGTCCGGGGGACATTGACAGTAATCATTAGCCTCTTCCATTTTCTGACAATTGCTCCAACAATTGTTCTTTTTTCACCAAGCTTACAATTTTGTCTCTTGTGTCTTTTGACAGCTCTTTGGTTTTGCCCATGCTGCTACTTAGACTTTGGCTGATTGTGGGGTACACAGGTGTCTTTATGACAGCTAACGACCTCAAACAGGTGCTATTTAGAATCATGAGCAGAGTGTAGCTGGACTATTTAAAAGCTAAATAACAGGTCTTTGAGGGTCACAAATCTGGCTGATAAGCAAGTGATCAAATACTTACTTGACACAGTAATTACCAAATAAATTGTTAAAAAATCATACAATGTGATTTCCGGATTTTTCCACTGTCTCTCACAGTGGAAATGCACCTATGCTGAAAATTGTAGACCCCTCCAAAATTTCTATGTAAGAGAACTTGCAAAATCATCTCCCTATATATATATAATGGCTTTCCTTTCTGAGTCTTAAAGCAGTGCATTCTTGCAGGAATTGAATAAGCCGAAGTAATGCAAAACGTTCATTACTCGTTTTACAATTAGCTTAAAATTGAATATTATAATATTAGCTATGCACAGAAACTCCATTTTAATTTGACATTATGAAATAAACATTCCAAGTAGGAAGAAAAAAAACCATTAAAAGTTAATTACATTTTTTCTTTTAAACCAAATGAACCTTGAAAATGAGAACCAGTTTCAACTACACCTGCACGATAACAAGGCTAATTTTGTACGATTATATTCACAATCACGGCAGGCTGCTAGGGCAAGTCTATTTTTGCTTTACATGATTACTTTATAGGAAAATAGGGAATGAGATGAGAATAAAATGTATCCATTAGGGAGTCTAAACGCTGTGGGAATGGGGTGTTCTGTGTGGTGAGCTGCCTGTCTGCATCTTATCGCACTGATATGTAGTGCAGATGAGAACACTCACAACCTGGCAGAATGCCCCTTTACAGGATGCCAAAAACGGTCTTACTCACCTCAGAGACGCTGCTTCCATTTAGTGCTTTCATTCTGTCAAAATACAAATGAAAACTGGCCTGATGCAAACTACATCACACATTTAAAAGACTTCGCCATGATGTTGGACTGTGATTGACAATTGTGACATTTAAATTACAACGTCAAGATTAAGGCTATGATAAGAATAAATCAGGGCTTGACATTGGCACCCGCCCAATTAGTAATATTAGGTGCATAAAACTCCCACGAGCACCTATATCAACATTCTGATTCAACTCGTATAGAACGTCTCTGTTAGCAGTGATAACCTGCCGACAACATGTCTGACTCGTGAACGAAGTGTTTTTTTTTTTTAAGTCTGACATTTTTATACTATTTTTATATTTTTACTTACACTTGTATTTATTTCACTTTTTATCAGAACGATCAAATTATTCATTTACTAGAATGAATTTGTCAAAAGCTATTCTCAACATCAAAAATGTATCACTTTTAGAAAAATCTGAATTAAAATCGGTGCTAAACAGGGCATGGCATTAACACAATGTTATACATTAAACAACATTACACTAGTCAACGAAGTTCCCTGAAAACCACTATTGCAAATTTGACATTATACAGTAGCCTATACAAGACTTTACATAGTTAATATTATAAGATTATTACATTTTAGCATAGTATTTAAATGTATTGAAATGATATATTGCTGAGTGTGTTTGCTCTATTTGTTTAATGAAAATAGTTCCGAGATCACATCAAAACAGTCGCAAATGACTAAAGTTTTTACCCGCCACAGCCAAATTTTATTCGCATTTGGAGGGTGCCAATGTCAAGCCCTGATTTGTAGGCATTACGTCATATAAAAGTGAAAATGCTGAGTGGCTAGTAAGTTTGGAAAACCACTAGCCACAGTGGCTGGTGAGCAAAAAAGTTCATGTCGAGCCCTGGAATACATAGGCTATATTTACAAAATGTAAGTTGCTGTAAAAGTGCCTGCAGAATGAATACATCTATTAATGCACTGTATTGATCTGTTTAGCAGTGGCGGTCCGTCAGGGTTTTTTCCAGGCAGGCTGGAGTGTAAATTAATATTGATTATACCTGCTCTTCTTACAGTGTTGAAATAAAACTATAGTATGTTTTCCTTCATACCTCTCAGCTGATAAATATGCCTATTTGCATAAACGATCTCTCTCTGAAAGCTTAAAATAGCTTTGATTATTTATGACACTCTGACATTTCTGGTTACCAACCCAATACTTGTAAACATAAGAAATGAATAGAACAAATCATGCAGGGCCATTTATCACAGATCAGGGCTGTCATTGTGAAGGAGATTATACCCGTGGACTGGGAGGAGGGGCCACTAAGGGCCTCTTATATCATGTGTGCCTATCCATAAAAAAAAAAAAAAAAAAATTAAATCTAATTGACCCCAGACCATTAAAATTGTCTCATGAATTTTATTGAAAGTTAAATTAGCATCTGAACATATTTTCATTAATTTTATGGATTAAAAGTCAAAATGAGTTAGTTTGCTTGTTTCTTTCTTGATATTACTTAAAACTCAATAACCTAATGGTTTTCCAGTGAAATAAAAAGTGGTCTTGCTAACACTACAACGACTTTTTTGGGGGGTCGGAAAGTTTATAAATATTTATAAAATGTTAAATATTATCAAATATAGTAGCCGTTTTAATCAATCAATCAATCAATCAATCAATCAATCAATCAATCAATCAATCAATCAATCAATCAATCAATCAATCATTCAATCAATCAATCAATCAATCAATCAATTTATCCAGATCCAAGAATAAGAATCCAATAAATGCCTTATTCATGATAATTGCAATTTAAATATATATATATATATATATATTTAGCCTTTAATGTTTTAGAACATTTAACAAACTTTATAAAAATGGAAAAATGGTCAAATTTGTATGAATTCACCTTTAATAAAATAAATAAATATATAAAGAATGCATTGGCTTTGACATCCTTATAGCTTAACCATTTACAGAAGGAGATTTATTTTTTTTAAATTTGACTTTTTTCGAATGCATTTCTGACAAACAAATGACTTTGTATCATTTGCATATTCATTCTTGATAGTCAGTATGTCCTTCTCCTTTGGCATTAGTACATTAAAAATAAACAAAATACTTATCTTTTTATATTATAAACAAATTATTGTTCAGAGTTTGAATAAAATTTAACTAAATAACACTTCATAATTAAAACACCATTTTATATAACACCATCCTGTGACAAATCACCACTGCTGTTTTCTGCAGGGACAGAAAGTTAAGTTCAGGGTCAAAACAATTTAGACTGTGCCCTGTGTGTTATTTTGTGCAAACCATATACTCAGACCAACACTAGAGGACTCTGAGATAATAGGACTAGAAGGATAATTCCATCTGCGATTACTGTTAATGGAATATGTTTAGTTGTGGAGAGAAAGCCAGTATGCGTCACAGTTGCTCTTATGAGAGACATCTAAAATAACAGGTCAGATTAATTCATCACGGAAGCTAGCATTCATCTAAATTAAATTGAATAAAGCAATTTTTATGCAACTGTATTTCTCTAAGTTCAGACGTTGTAAATGTAATGTCACAGAACATTTCTAATTGCTGTTTTCTTCAAGTGAGAGCATCTTCGGGGTGGCCTGCTATTGACCTACTAATTGATGTCATGTATTGCATTGTTTAGCATTTGTTACAAGCATAACTGCTTATCAGACTCTGAAATCATTTTACACAGAGGCATCTTGATGATATTTGCAGGTACGCATAAAAACTATTTATTATGAACACATTATACACAAATCTGAGTCAATACATGCTAAAGATTTCATTGAATATATTACAGCTTTTAATAGCAAAACGTGTGTTGAAAATATATTTTTAATTACAAACATGTCATGTATAGTGGTTTAAAGGATAGATTGTACTGTAGATTCAAAGGTAGTGTGCAATAGGCTCTTTTTCACAGGATTCAGAGCAATTACTGTTGGAGAGCCACTGTCACAAGCGATTAGCCGAGGAACCGATCAGCCAGGGCTTTTTAAGTGACTGGTAGTGGTACTGTAATTGTGACCACTGTGTCCTCTCATGCCCTCTGTGCAACCCTGGATTTAGTTTATATGCAACACCACAATGTCAAACTCCTCTATTCTGTACTTCTTAACTGTTGATTAAAGTGAATGCATCAGAGTGATAGATCACCATGGTATAAAATACCTGTAAACAGCTGAAGAGTTCAGCCAAAAAAGCAAAAAATTCATCTGTGATTCTCCATACCTGTCTGACTGTAATTGATGACGACTCCGCATCCTGGCCACATCAAACCTCAGGTGTTTTAAATTGGTATTTGGAATGATGTGGCTTTATTGGTCCTTTGTGTTTGTATGTGTACCATGCAAAGTGACCTTGAGCAATGGAAAGGCGCTATATAAATAAAACATCTTTTTCTTCTTCATTATTTTCTTATGATTCAATAGACCAGAGTCAATTATTCTGTTACCACACGTCAAGACATTGTTCATGTTGCATTTGAAGACAATCATCACCTCTTGTATGACTGATTTCTTACACATCCCTGGCCTCCGTTTGCCGATTTCTGGTCTAGGACCAGCACATGACCAGCTTAAACCAGCGTCCCAGCTTCAAAACCTATCTAATACATACATATGCTGTTTTTTCCCCCCCACAGGGTTGTTTACTGTATTTATTTGCTTCATTGATGTCATCATGGTTTTGGTTGTTTTGTTGTTGTAGGCAGGGATGTTCGAAAGAAATGAAATCGTTTAGTGAAGTGGTAGGCATGTAATACAATCATGACCTGAATGCTTGTTTTTTTTTATTTTTTTTTTTATAAAATAATGCGGCATTGAGTGCCTCCTCATAAATTCGCATTTTGGTGTATATGATACGTACAGTGGGTACGGAAAGTATTCAGACCCCCTTAAATTATTCACTCTTTTTTATATTGCAGCCATTTGTTGAAATCTTTTAAGTTCATTTTGTTTCCCCTCATTAATGTATAAACAGCACCCAAGATTGACAGAAAAACACAGAATTGTTGACATTTTTGCAGATTTATTAAAATAGAAAAACTGAAATATCACAAGTATTCAGACCTTTTGTTCAGTATTTAGTAGAAGCAACCTTTTGATCTAATACAGCCATGAGTCTTGTTAAGAAAGATGCAACAAGTTTTTCACACTTGGATTTGGGGATCATCTGCCATTCCTCGCAGATCCTCTCCAGTTCTGTCAGGTTGGGTGGTAAACGTTGGTGGACAGCCATCTTTAGGTCTCCAGAGATGCTCAATTGGGTTTAAGTCAGGGCTCTGGCTGGGCCGTTCAAGAACAGACACAGAGTTGTTGTGGAGCCACTCCTTCGTTATTTTAGCTGTGTGCTTAGGGTCATTGTCTTGTTGGAAGGTAAACCTTCGGCCCAGTCTGAG
>JAUCMU010000002.1:6653034-6668782 GCA_032275025.1 Enteromius treurensis | reverse complement strand
CGTCCTGAATATATTCATTCATGGCCTTAGTCTCTGGGGCAGAGAGAGAATATAAATTACCTCTAGGCGGAAGTGTGCCAGGGAGAAGTTCAATAGAACAGTCATAGGGTCTATGGGGAGGTAGCTTTGTGGCATGTTTTTTGCTAAATACGTCCTTCAAATCAAGGTATTCAATGGGTAAGAGTGTTGATTCTAGAGGATTATTCAGAGAAGTTCCACTCACCTCCTCAAGTGCAGCCAGAATCTCTTTAGTCTCAGCCCCGACAGAGTTGGAAGAGGTGCAGGACACTTTGCATGTAGTTCCCCAATTAAGAGTTCCTGAGGCCCACGAAATCTGAGGGTCATGAAGTCGCAACCAGGGGTAACCAAGGATCAGAGGTTCTCTGGAAGACTCAATAAGATAAAAAAAATTATTTCGTGGTGGTTGGATTCAATGGTTAGATGCAGAGGAGCTGTTCTGAATCTAACTATGCCCGACCCTATAGGTCTGCCATCTAGGGCCTCAACCCTCCAGAATGAGGAGCAAGTCTCATAGGGAATACCCATCTTCTTAGCTAAGTCAATGTCCAAAAAATTGTCAGCTGCACCAGAATCTACAAATGCCTTTAATGTGACTGTGCTCCTTCTTGTCTCCCCCCAAGTAAGGGTTGCTGACAATATTAAACGAGAGTGAGGAGAGCTAGACTGAATAGTTCCACTCGCTAGGGCCCCCACACTCCCTAGCGAGCTTTGGTTTTTAAAGCTAGTTGAGGGCAGGATGAGGGCATGTGACCAGAAACCCCACAGTAGAAACAACGGCCTTCTCTCATGCGTCTCTCTCTCTCTTTGAGTGACAAGCGAGCCCCACCAAGCTGCATTGGTTCTTCCTCAGTTTGCTGGCTGAGGGGGTAAGTCTCAGAAGCATTAGTTGGTGATAACATGGGCACAACCTGAGGGATATTCTGTTCTCTTCTCCTCTCGCGGATGCGGTTGTCAATGCGAATGGCCAGGGTTATTAGATCCTCCAGACTTGAACCCCAATCTCGACTGGAGAGTTCGTCTTTCACTTCCTCTGAAAGGCCCTGGTAAAAGGTTGAGAGGAGAGCTTCAGCATCCCATCTGCTCTCAGATGCCAAGGTACGGAACTCAATTGCATAGTCAGCTACTGCATGATGCCCCTGGCGCAGACTTAGTAACCTTCTTGCTGCCTCACGACTGGATGGTCAAACACCTGTTGGAGAGTGTCTGTGAACACCTTTAAATCTGAGCAAATGGGGGACTGTTGTCCCCAGAGGGCTGAGGCCCAATCCAGTGCACACTCACTCAATAAGGAGATTATGTATGCAATCTTAACCTTCTCAGAAGTAAAGGTAGAAAGTTGAAGTACAAAAATAAGTGAAACCTGAGTCAGGAACCCCTTACAGGTACCAGGCCTTCCATCGTAACGCTGAGGAGCTGGTGCAACAAGCTGTGGAGGAACTGGTGCTGGAGCTACTACGGGTACTTGAGGCAAACGTGCTTGAAGTTGTTGCAAAGAATCTCCAATCTGACCTACAAGATCTGTTAATCTCTGAAATTGTGCCTCGTGTGATCCAAGAAGGATTCTTTGTTTACTGAGGGCTCCATGAATCTGTTCCGTCTCTGCTGGGTCCATCATATATGGCTTAGTCTTGTTGTCACACCGGGCTCAAACCCACAGTGTGTTGTTGGAAGGCCAGAGTGCTAACCACTATATATTTTTTTTCTATAGGGCAGTGTGAACCCAAGTTTGCAAAAACTCACTAGAGACAGGACTTGAAACGACAAAAAGTCTTTACTTGGTATCTCACTTGTATGAAATCAGAAATTAATGATCAAAACATCAATCTTGAAGGCAACAGCTCTCTGCATTGTCTTAGAGACAGGGGCTTGTTAAAAAAAAAAAAAGTTTCAAAAAAGGCAAGCCCAAAAGTTCCTTAGAATTGTCCAAACAAAAGGATACTTAACAGGTACTGCCGGAGCAAAGTAGCATCAAGACTAAGCAGAGACACAAACGAAATGCTGGTCTTAGAAATACACAAACACTAATGAGCTAGGCACAGGTGATATCACTGAGAGTTAAGGCAGCTTTAATCATATTTTTGAAAGCTTCATGACTTAACTGACCACGATGTTGCATGCACATGGCTTATTTCGCGATTTGAAATGAAATGACACAGCCTACAGCATGCTCTTGTATCTTTGTGCCTGTATCTTTGTGCATGATTTTGCCAAGTAAGACATGATCTTGGATCAACATCTTTTGTTCAACATCAACCATATCATCTCGTATTACTGAAACCCCTGAAACTTTACCACAGTACTAGACTGACCTGAACATGAGAATATAAACCTTCAAATTTACTTTTAAAGATAAGACTATATCCTGAAAGATTCTGTTCTGATAACAATACAGTATAAGTAAGGAATAATTGACGACGGGCAGTTGAATTATTAGAAAAAAAAACAATAGAGAACAATAGAGGCCTCCGCTTCGCGTCGTGGCCGCATCACCACCTCGGGTGTGCATTATTTTTTTAATAAGTTAACGGTCCGAAGTCAATTATTCCGCTTATACTACGGTTGCCACACCTCAAGACATCGATCAGATGATATTTTTCACGGGATTCGTCCATTTTTTCTACTTAAATCGCTATTGTGAGTAGGACTATTTCTTCCGCATCTCATCCAACGACTCTATTGCTAGTTCCAAAACGTCATTTTAAAGCTGGCAATGGAGGCTTGAGCCATTGACAGCAGACTAATGCAGTTAATAACGAAGTTATTAGAAAGAGAGCGACACAGAGAAAGAGAAACAGAGAGAGAGAGCGAGAGAGAGAGAGAGCTTTAGGCTACCTCTGTGTCCTGTGTGCTGTATAGGTACTGTATGCTAATTTCCGTTATTACTAGGGATGTCCTGACGACGAGCTGCACAAAACCATGTTCATTATCAGCGTGAACAACGACCGTGTGTAGTATATACGGCTGAATGTGAAATCACGAACCTCATTGCATTTATCGCTGATTACAGGACTGTGTTCACTGACAAAACGCGCATTATAGATCGGCCGATCGCAATCGGGACATTCCTAGTTGTTACAGTTAACTATGTGAAGTGATATGGAACTGTAATGCGGTCGAGAGAGCTGCCTGAAACTACGTTCGCCGTGCGTTTCCCTGAAAATAATTGCACACCTCAGAACGTTCGTCAGCCAATCAGATTCAAGGATTCAACAGCCCCGTAGTATAATACAGTAATAATCCAGTACAGTTATAATCAAGAACAGAAAATAGTTCTTTAAGATATTGAGTAGCATCTAATTGCTATATATAAATTAGATCATTTTCTTTGATTTGAAAGTATAGTGATTTGATAGTGGAGAAATAATGTATTAATAAATAATGAAAGACAGAAAATTAGATAATAAATGACTCTAATTAGAATTTTATAGATTCATTAATCTTTTTATAATCAAATTACTTGTTTTATGTAGTACCAACTAAAACTCCTTTATATTTGTACAGATAAACTTGAATAAGCTTGAAGGGGATAGTAATAGGGTAGAAATTCAAGATTTGTATCTTTTTTTTTTAAATCAAAAATACTTCTAAAGAAAATGACTCACTGAAATCCTGTCTAACAGGTCTTGGTGTAACAAAAGTAATCTGTGAGGGTGTGCTAGTGACTACAGTATTCAGAGAGACAAAGTCGAGAGTTGTTTTTATATTCACCATGTTTCAATGTTTGGGGTGAGTACAATTAAATTAATCATAATGGATAGATAATCATAGTTATTATGTATTCCACAGAATTATTAAGCAAGACAGTGTTTTTCAATGATAATAATAACATTGTCAGTTAAACTGTTTCAAATAAACAACTGAATAAAGATTTAAACTGAATAATGTCCTTTTCACTTTTATCTTTTTGGAGTTGTTTTACAACAGAATTATGATGCTGTTTTCACTGTAAAGCTGCTTTAAAATATCCTTTATTATATAAAGTGAAAGAAAAAAGTACTTTACTTTTACAATTACAATTTACAGTTCAGCTGAACACTCAATCATCAATGATTCAGTATTTTCCCAAAACATAGTTCAAACAAACATCCGTAAACAGCATTGCAAGCCTGTATGGTTGGAACAACAGCTTTCAACCATTGGTTAGAAGCATAAACTTTAAACAAACAATGTTACAGACTTTTCATTAAGACCCTACAGAATCATATCAACTTGTGGAAAATGGGCATCTGATGGCCCCTCTAATATCAGTTGTTTGCTTGTCGCTCTCTGGTGTTTAGAAAAAAACAAACAAACAAACATGGGATCTTGCAAACTACCATGAATAAATTTTGACTATAAGAGAGCTTTAGCTCCTCTGACTATGAGCTAAATCATGGCTATGCACAGGCTAAGCATAGAAAATGTCAAAGACCAAACATTTTGGAATCAGTGCTGCTGACTTATATCATACATTTTGCAAGTTATTTTTTTGCAAAAATTACATATAACCAAATTCAAGGTTATTTTGGCTCGAACTGGCTTACACAGCCAGTCAAAGATGGTGAAATAATGGCTATAAAATAATGCTTGCTGGCTCTCTCATAATACTCTGCTCAACTTACTTCTGATCAGTGCTTCGCTATACATAACAAACAAACCTTTACTCTAAAAATATACACATTATGTATTCACATGTTTATCTTTAATAGAAACATAATTTCAGAAGGGATTAAGCCATATTTTGCTTTTGGTTTTAGTTTGCTTGACAGATTTTTTCCCTCATTAATGTACACAGCACCCCATATTGAAAAAAAACAAACAGTTATATAAATCATAAATTATATTTTTTTTTTCAATAAGGCATTGAATAACTGAGGAGTGAGTTTTGTCTGCGAAACACACACCAGGTCTGCACAAACATAAAGTAGCATTATTAGGTTTGTGAATTACTTGGTGATTTGCGGAAATCTTTTAAAGGTACACTACAGTATGTAATGTTTGGTGATTGAAGCATAGATGCTTGAACTGTATGGATAACATTGTTTTAGTAATTACATGTTTGGCTCTGCTATACTGTGCAAATCAATCTGATAGCTTTAAGTGCACTGCTGTGACCATGGTTAAACATCTTATCAGTAAGGTTTTTTTTTTTTTTTGTAAAATTTATGTCAGGGGACTTGTTTTGACTAATTATTATTTTGTAAAATTTTAATCAGATTGAAAGAAAGCACCAAATCACAAACCACAGTTGAAGAAAACGTTCATGTCGAATCACATGCAGTGGTTGAATTCATAAAAGACAGAAAATCTAAAAAATGGCAGCATTTTACAAAGTATAATGAGGTGAAAGTAAATTTTGTTCCAAAGAACCCCCGGATCAAACTGTCTGGAGAGCGTACATTTGTCCAGCAAGCTGTGACTTCCTTCAAAAGTTTGGCAGATGATCTCTACACTGACACACTGATCATTAAAAAGGCAGGAGCAAAGAAGTACTTCATGAAGCAGGGTAAAATGATGCTCTCAATGTTTGCGAGGGAAAACGGATTCGTGGCTGTGCTCCAGCAAGATGGCATGCTGGAAAAGGAGAAGGATGACATTCCTCAAGGTACACATGCTGACTGCACAAAAATACAAATAATTAAACTGTAAAAACATGTTTTGGTTGTATTGGGCAAGAAAAAACTGAAATATATCTTTGTTTCTTTATATTTAGAGTCAAAGAGCAGAGTCTCCAGTTCCTTTTTTAAGGTGTACACTATGGAAATACTTCATCTGACTCTGATAGTTTCATCAGGGGACATTACCAAAGAAAGAACTGATGCAATTGTCAACTCCTCAAATAAGACATTTAGTTTAAAATCAGGTTAAAACAACTTCATATATTCCTTTCAACTGAGAATTTTACTTTACTAATCCTTGATTTCAAATCAATTATAATCATGCTTTTACTGAGACAATAAAATGACAATGTCTTCCTAGGGGTATCCAAGGCCATTTTAGATGGTGCTGGATTACAAGTAGAACAGGAATTATTAAAAATGGGTATGTCTGTCTAATTTACCAACTTTTGTTTTGAGACATAGTTTGAAAGAGGTATATTAAACATTTGATTATTAATACGTGTATTTTTTCATAGGTTAAAAGGTAAATGATCAGAAAACAGAGATTGTGACCTCATCTGGCAATCTCCCATGTAAAGAAATCATACACATTGTTGGAAGCAGTAGTCCAGCTGACATTCAGAAAAAGGTTTTGTCTGTTCTGATGCTATGTGAGGATCGGAAAATTTCCTCTGTTGCTTTCCCAGCTCTAGGCACAGGTGATGCTTTTTATGATAAAACCAGCAATGTCCATTTTCCTAGTTTACTAACTAAATAGATGTGCTTGTTGATATTTTGCTGTAATTAATATTCTAAATAATTTAAATCCATATTTCAATGTAAGAAATTTAAATCACTACATTTTTTTTAATTGATCCTTTAGGTCAAGGTGAAGCTAAACCAGCTAATGTTGCAGATGCAATGATCAGTGCAGTTGTTGAATTTGCAAGGAAAAAGCCAAATCATGTAAAAAATGTGGAGTTCCTTATATTCCAGTCAAGAATGTTGGCTGACTTTCATCAAAGCATGCTGAAATGTAAGTCAAATAACAGCTTGACTAGCAATATGAAAATTGTTATACTTGTGTCTGACTATATTATACGTTTAATGTTTTATTTATTTATTTTGAACAAAAGGCAAAAACGTAGTTTTTAAAGAAATTGAGCCAACTGTGTTTCAACTATGCAGTGAGACAACAGAGTGTTTGAGTAAGGCCAGTGCCATCATCAACGGCTTGATTAACAACGAGCAAAGGAATCACACAATCTGTGATCCAGCCATTGCTCATTTCACCAAAAAGGAATTCAAAATGTTAAGGAACATAAAAAACGAGCTCAAAGTAAATGTCTCATATGAGAAGAAAGACCAAGACTGTTCCATCAAAATAAAGGGCCCAACAGGATTCGTTTACACTGCAGAGAGTCGTATTCAGGACATTATCTGCAGTGTGGAAAGCACTGAAAAATGAAAAAGGATGGCAATATTAACCAGCAGTACAGTTGAGTGGCAGTATCGAAGGGGTCGCAAATTTAAAGCGTTTGATCCTTTCGTAAATTGTGATTTGGAAGAAGCCTTCAATGACCAAACAACGTCCGTGCAAATCTAGATTAACAGTGAAGTGTATAAGGCAGACATAGTTTACAAAGTGGCCACAAGAGGAAAAAACTGAGAAAATTGAACTAAACAGAGTACAACTGAAAGGTGAGAAACATAAACGCATATGAAACGTAGTTATGAAAAGAATCAAATGTCCCAAAAAAACTAACCTTTTTCCTTTTTCAGCTTCTTTGCCTTTAACCTGGGAGGACATGAAAGGACAGTCAGTAGTTCTTATAGAACTCAAAACCAGCTCAGAGGAATTTACAAAAGTGGAGGAAGAATTCAGAAAAACTGGACTGTCCAGCAACATCGTTAAAGTATGTCTAATACATTTATTTTTGACCCAAACATTTACAACTACTCTGTCTAAAGTAGTTTTAAAAGTTTGTAATTTTGGACATTCGGTTGATTTGACTCAGAAGTTGGGTTACTGCCAAGAAGGCTGGGGTAAACATTTAAATCAATTGCTGGGTCAAACCAACCCAATTACTGTTCATTTCAATCCAGCATTTTTCTGAGTGTACCATGATGCTTATTTCTTGTGGTGTGCCCAGATTGAAAGAGTCCAGAATTGTGCACTTTGGAGAAACTACATGATCAAAAAGGAGGAACTGGAAGACAAAAACAAGCACAAAAACAATGAACGGTGTCTTTTCCATGGAACTGGCCATCATACAATCAATCAGATAAACAATCAGGGGTTCAATCGCAGCTTTGCTGGCATTAATGGTATAGCTAACATGTACCAGAACCATGGTACATGTTGAAAACTGTGAATAAAAAGTGTTGTTTGTATTTTAAGATTAACAGATTTAAGATGAACTTTTGTCTGTTTTTAGGAGCCATGTATGGGAATGGTACATATTTTGCTGTGGACCCAAAGTACTCAGCAAAAGGCTACTCTAAACCTGATTCCAAAGGACAAAAGTGCATGTACCTTGCCAGGGTGCTTGTTGGTGACTTTACTGAAGGAAAGAAAGGTCTTCGTACTCCTCCAAAAAGGAGTTCAGAAGGTGTTGATCTTTATGACAGTGTGATTGATAATGCTAAAAACCCAACCATGTTTGTAATCTTTAATGATGTACAAGCTTACCCAGAATACTTAATCACATTCCAGGATAAATGAAATTTTACAGTTAAGTTCAATCGGGTTTGAGATTAATTGGTTTTTATTCAATTTTCAGTGATTGACAGAAGGGCAGCACTATTTTTGAACAACATTCACTACTTTTTACTAGTGAAAATGTATGTAACTGATTAAGTACCCAGGCAACGTTGTGAAACAATACAACGTTATGCAGTACAGTGCTAATTCTTGAAAAAAAAATGTTTTTAAATGTATGAAAATGTATGTAAAAACTTTTGCAAAATATGTATGTACTGTATATAATGAAATACATAACTCTCTATCTTACTGTCTGACTGTATGTGAGTGTGTGTGTTGCTCCTAAGAATTTTATTCATTACCAGAGATTCTTTAAATGAGCTGCAACCACTTTATGTAAACCACATTATGCTAACAGGTATGTATTCAAACTCAAAACGGATGGTTTGTCATTCTTGCATACATACTTTTTAAGTATCACAGAGAACAGCGTAGCCATATCAATAGGTCAATATAAAAGGAATGTCCTGAACATTATCAGAAGAGTATCATATATCTTTGACCCATGGAAATTGAAGTTTGTTGAGTCTGATATTCTTATTCATTGCCATTCATCAGTCTCCAGCAGGTCATTTCTATCACACTTAATTCATTCTCTGCAGTGTGAAATGAGTTCAGGTGAGTTTTCGTCACTGTTGCAAAACATTTTTTAATCTGTTCATTTAAAAGAGGTGAACAAACGGCAGTTCCCCTGATTGACACGTCTACAGCAGAGCAGCTGTCCGCATGCCCGACGGAAATCCCGGTTCAAGGCTGGGTAAAGAATAGGATTCAGAGCAGAGTTGAGGTATCCCAACCAAAGAACAATAGAGTGGGTCAGTTTGTTCGGATGGGTCTCTGCCCACATACCCATCCATGTGAAGTAGGTGAAATATGGGAACCAGCAAATTACAAAGGCACCAAGCACTGCAGCCAGGGTCACCGTGGCTTTGTGTTCCCGTGCAGTGGCAACTGCGTTTGCAGCCTGTGCGAATGAAGGAGTGGTTGCACGTATACGCCGAACCTGAAAGTGAGACAACAAGAGAGAGTGAGAAATGGAACATTGCATTTTTTTTCTGAGGGATGCAATGAAACAAGATGTACCGTATTTGAACCTTTGCCTTATTTGAAATGTACTTAATTTATTAATTTACCTACCTCATGTTATTGACTTATTGGAGAAACATACCTGTTCACGTGCAACACAGAATATACGATGGTACATTCCACACATGACCAGCAGAGGGAGGTAGAAGATCAGAAAGGCCTTCAGCAGCACATAATTGTTATTCCATTCATAGCGGCAGGTCCTGCCTTCCTCTCCTTCATCCCACATGTTCCAGTCCAGGTTCTGTACTCTATAGTCAGGTGTGTTCCATCCTAAGTTAATAGACCCAAAGGACACAGCCAGAGAGCACGTCCAAATTACAGACAGAGTGATCCCCACTCGACGAGGTGTGACCCTCCTGGGATAGCAGAGAGGTTTGGAAATAGCAAGGTAACGATCAACACTAATGGCCAGTAAGGTGAGGATCGAGGCACTGCAGAGCATCACATCCATAGATATGTAGATATTGCAAAAAACACCCCCAAGGGGCCATCTCCCATTGCGTAATTCTAGCATGGCAGAGAGCGGAAGTACCAGCAAACCCAGCAGCAAGTCTGTCACAGCCAGGGAGAGTATAAAACAGCTACTAATCTGGTGCAGACGCCGACTGGTGGCCACGGCCAGACAAACCAGCACATTTCCACAAATGGTCAGTGCGATGAAAGCCACCAGTACCACCCAGCGCAGGGCAGTGAACAACATTGTCAGCTTCTAAAACAGGAGAGGTTGGAGATTTCTGTCCTTGTAGTCAGAGTAATTCACAAAGTAGTTCAGTCAGGACTCCATGTGGTATCTGTTTTCTTAAACATTACATTACAGGGGTGCTGTAAACTGCTGTAATATTAACATCTGTGGCCATCAGCTCAGATTAATTCCTAAAAAAAAAAAAGAACATGGTTACAAAACAAATAAATAAAAAAATAAAACTCATGTAAATATGAATTGTATAATGCTTAAAATGTTACAAAAGATCCGAACTTAGTTTAAAATATAAATACAACTGAAAGAAATTCGGAAAGTGTCACTCATTTGCGTGAGATTTGCTTCAGATTCCTAACTTTTCCCACACAGCAACATTGACTCAACCGTTAGCACAAGTTTGAGGTGGGCCAATAGTTTGGAAGCCGTTTTTGAAAACAATTCATGGAAGATATATTCATCAAGGCCCATATTCACATAACATATTAAAGCAAAAAGAAGCTCATAACCTTGTTGCTCATAGCAAACAAGGAGAAAACCTAAATTTAAGACTTTTAAATATTTGCTCTAGTATATCCCCAAACATTATAATGACTAAATCTGTGAAACATAAGGAGTAGTGAGTTACTAAGATCTTAAAATGGCTGCCTTGGAATGTCAACATTTTTTAAACATTTAAAGATTATGGTATTACATTTGTTTTTGGAGGTTATCCCAACTCCAAATTTTCATTTGATTATATGTACTGTATGTATGTATATAATTCTTTGTTTGAATGTGCAGATTAACATTTTTCTTTATTTAAGTATAGCAACATAACAATGCACTCTACACGGTTTCTTTGAATAAATCTTTGACAGAAACATCTATCAGCCAATCACTGTTGTGCATAGTTAGTAAGCATGCTGACATCATCCATAGCAAGAACAGCCCCGGCCTTACTCTTAGCTTAAGACTTCTCTTTATTCCTTAGTGAAAGCTTGTCTCGGGAGCTTTGTGAATAGGTTTTAAGAGAAAACTCTTAGCTAAAATGTTAAGGAGAACTCTTAGTGGTAAGATAAAATGTATATATATATATAGAGAGAGAGAGAGAGCGTATAGCAATCTAGGTTGATTAAAAAAAATGCTATAATAAGCACTAGAGAGAATAAAACATCAGTTTCTGTACAAAACTGTTATAAGCACCATTTAAAAGATAATACATTTTGACATTTGCATCACAAACCCATTTCCACATCTTTTTCTGGTGTAGTAAACTTGCGAAGTAGCTCACCCGGTACAGAATTACACTTCCAATGTGCTTGTATAGGCTTGCCATACACCAGACATTTATTTTCCGAACTGCCATTTAAGATTCATAAACAGATTCATGTTTTTTTAGATGTTAATCATATATTATGTCCACTCACTGGACATATTGCTTTAAAGGTTTTGGAAGTAGCAATGTATTAGCATTTTGAGGAAATGGGTTGGGTTATTCTTTACCATTCATATTTAGAAACTTATGTGTTAGCGCAAAGAAATGTTAATGAATGCGCTTGTCTGATATTCTGTGGTATTATGTCTTCTGGAAGGTCACCAAAAAAAAAAAAATTATGCAAATCTGAATCTAAATTGAATGCAAATTTAATGCAAAACTTTGGCCCCTGTTTACTGCAAGGACAAAAAGGCCTGAGTTATACAAGATCTCAGAGAATAAGCCATCTTTTTTTATTTGGAACTTTCCTTTTCCTTTTCTCTCTTGTTTGTTTTTAATATTAATTTTGAATTCACAAGTCGCAGCGGTGCATGGATTTTGATTCATTTCATGTGTATTTTGCATTCAAAGCTGCATTTGCATCCACTGATGAACACTGACGAGATAAAATCACAGTAAGAGATGACAGTGGGTCGCACAGATTCTTACAAAGAGAGAAAAGCACATTATCACCGTGTCATTGGTGTTCATGCAGATTTTACAGCAACTGACATGTTTGCAAAAGAAAGAAAGAAACAATGAACAGACTATACAATTTCATATTCCTTTGATATTCATGTAAAAACTTGGGGATGTTTGTGTCTTAGCACTACCATCAAACCGAATTTACATCTTCATAAGTAATGGTGTAATAAGAAAAATTGTTTACATTTGTTCAGAATACTGATGTGCAGTTTCCTGGGAAGAGTGCAACAAAGCTCTTATCCTATTGGGTCATTTTCTACATACCAATAGAATAAATTAAATTTTATGCCACTAATGTATATATGATGGCCGGACTGTCATATTGATTTTTGTTCCAAATACAGCTGAAACATTAAAATGAGCATTTAGTTTTTATCCAATAAATGTGCCAATATCTCAAAATAAGTCATTCATAGGTTGACTTTGTCCAAGTTTTTGTCAACCTGGTCTCATAAAAATACATAACTTTATTTACCTTACTGCATGTTTCGCCGCAGTTTCAAGGAGAAACGTGTCAATTATGTTGATATAGGTACATATTTTTGGGTCACTAAATGTTAATGCTCTATCGTGTTGGATATATGTCCTAAACCAAATCCAACCCTTAACCTGCCTAATAGTATTAACAAATGCAAAACTGGTATAAAAATGTGTTTGTATATGCAGCCTTGCCATTTCAACGTTCTTTTACACAGATTTGAATTGTTTTGTCGTACTGTAGTTACACAGGATTCAAACCAGAGCTCCTTGCCTGTTAAATACGCCTCCATGCTCTGTGAGCTCCATACTGTCTTTGAAAACCCATAGATATGAAGCTGGATGTGTGTTAAGCTAACAATCAAAAGCATCAGTTTTCAAGTCTTCCAGCATATTAATATTGTTTTGAAGTCATAACATGATATTCTTCAAGTAATTGAGGCAAAATTATGCTTTGTTAATCTAAACTCTGTAAATTTGTGTAAAAAAAAAAAAAAAAAAGAATAAAAATTTTACTGCCTCTAGGGTTCATTTCTTTTGGTAACTGCAGTGATATGTACTTATTTGTATGTATTTCTTGTCTCACAAAAAAGTGCACCAAGGTACGAGACCAGGTAGGTTTAAGTCACATTGCAGCTTTAAACTACTAACAAATTTGCCTTGCAAGGTAGCAATATTTATTTAGCGTAGCAAGATTGAAGTTGAGTTGCCATATGGAGGTTGACAAGGCCAATATGAATATAAAAAACAAAAAATTTCACTGTGAACCAGCTTTTTTATATTTATTTCTAAGAGTGCAACAAAAAATCCATCAAACATAATGTCAGAAATATCACAACATTCATTTAAACTGGAAGTTAACAGCACGATGCGTTTGAACAGGATGTGAGAAATGTATCAAAAATGCATGCATGATCACGCAAACACAAAATACGGTTGTAGGTGAAAAAGCAATTTGTAATGGAAGGATGTCTTTTAGTCAAAGGTAGACAAATTGAATAAAAGTGTGGCTAAAGATGAGGCAATATCAATTTGCTCTGTGTAATTTCTTCAGTGTATATTTCATTTGGCATCTCCCTGTAGTTAAGACCGTAATCTCTCTCCTACTCGTTTGTTACCACAGGAACATGTTTACACAAGAACAAGCATTTTCATTTCACACTTTTAGGGTAGAGGTCTGAAAACCGGCAGATTGCAAGGAATGCTCATAAACATAAATGCAGGTGAGAGACGGCTGATAGCAACGGCACAATTAAGGCACTTTGATTCAGCATTCTCTGCGGAGTAGAAACATGAGCTGAAATATGTTTCCATGACAAAATTCCAAGCAGGTTAAACATTTGTCTGTTGTCCTATTAAACCTGTTGAAAGACTTTTACTTTCTTAAACATCACAGACATTAACTGGTCAGTTGGATCTATTACAATGCATGAGTCCTGCTTTCAGCCTCTGCTGAGAAAGGATCACGTGCAGAGAAATGTGTGCTTTTGCACTGCATATTCACTAGGTGAATCACGCTCAAATAAATGAATAGTCTAAAGATGCAAGTATGAGGCTGATGACAATATTCTCCCCTCAATTATCAGAGAGTCAAACACTTGGAGCTGCAATTAGCAGCAGAGAGTCTGCACTCTCTAGGCTGTCAATCTTTTCAGCCACCAAAATAACTAACAAACTGTCTATTGAACAAAAAGCTTAACAAAAAATCTAAACATACAGGATATTCGTCACCTGAAGCATGATCAAGAATTATAGCCATATACTGCTGGACATTGTCTAAGTGTGTGGTCTCAGTTTGCTGACGTGAAACTTGAACAGAAGATAATGGTAACTCATCTATCTTTAAACAATGATGAGAACTAATAATTCTTTCTGCTCATTTTGCTGTAAAAGCAATTTCCAACATTCCAACACATAATATTGTACTTTTTACTGCATTAGACGTTTATTACTTTTTTTTTTATTTCAGCTCAAGTAAAACGAAGATTTACTCAAGCTAAAAATATGAAATGCAGTGCAGTAAAAAAAAAAAAGACGTTGTGCTTTGGATTGAAGTCAAGTTTTCCCAAGAAAAACACAAAAACACAAACTACAGATACTTTTTAAACTCAAAAAAGTAAAGTAAAGTAAAAATACTTCACTAATGTCCGCCTCTGAATAATAGGTTCATGAGTGAACCATTAAATGACAAAAGTCCCCCATCAGCATTGAAACAAGTTCCACATTTGTGACAGGTACATAAACACTTCACATTTAGTATGTCTGACTAAATCAAGATGATTTAAGCAGTTTACAGCTAATGTTTGTGGTCTGACTTTTGTTCCTCATTTAAATTGGATTTTCTGATGATCATGTTTGTAACAATTGTCAGTGGCTGCTTTCCAATATCTATTCATCACATGTGTCTATTTATGAAGGAAATACTAAAATTCTGTACAGAACTCTATCATGCAGCAGAAACATAGGCAGAGTGAAAGTCCAATTCTGGCCTGCTGCTGCATTTACACTGTTTGCACTTATGTACTTTACACTATATGCTTACGCACGTTGTGTGGTTTTAATCAAAATTATTTGTTGATAAGGTCTTTGACATGACCCTTAATGATTGACAGGCTCATGGCTATTAGTTGCCCTGTACTTTAGTTTTATCTGTGTAATTAGACAGCATGCAGTGGACTGATAAGAACATACAATATGTGGTCCTTTATTAAAGACACAAGCACACTGATAATTTTCCAGCCTAAACATAGCAGGTGTTTATGACACTCGACACTAAGATAATTTCAACTTGATTTCACAGAATTCTGTGTGATGAACATGTGCTCCTAATGCAAAATTCCATGTAAACAGTGGAGGTTCTACATGAAATTGCTCCCTGGGGGAGACCCCCTCTCGGTGCACTCGGACACATGCGCTCGAATATTCTACAGTCACTTGAATAACAATGTGCAGTAAGACTGAAAATGTAACCAATCAAAAAGTAAAGCCCTCTTCTGACAACTTTTAACCATACTCTGAACTGGTTCTGTTATATGCACGGCAATACCAACAAGTGACTCCCCTACACATCTCTCTCCATGATGGTAACACTTACACTTTTTTATAACGGCTGCAAATGAACCAAACCCACCCAAACTAACTTGAACATAAACACACATAACATCACTAATACAAAAACC
>JAUCMU010000002.1:6626058-6636911 GCA_032275025.1 Enteromius treurensis | reverse complement strand
CAAATATTTATATGCGATTAAAATGCGATTAATTTCGATTAATTAATTACAAAGCCTCTAATTAATTAGATTAATTTGTTTAATCGAGTCCCGGCCCTAATATATATATATTATATATATATATATATATATATATATATGTATGTATGATTGAGATGCAAAAGATTCTAAGTGCCATCTGAAATTTTATTTAATTTTTTTTTTTAATGTTTTTATTGTGTACTGTAAGTTAGCTGTATTTTTTAAAACCTAATCAAAATAACCCAACTTAAGTTAAGTTTGAGATTAATTAGAATGCACATTGAAATGAAACACACACACACACACACACACACAAACATATATTTGATATTTGAGAATTGTTACGAATATTTTTGAAAACAAACTCTTCATATAGGCTATGTAAAATGTTTGATATTACACATGACATAGCTTAAAACTACCTTTTTTTAGGATATCTTTGTCAAAAGTCAAACAAATCAGTAAAACTAAGTGTAATATTTACATAATTCTAAAAACTTGTTGTAATTTAAAAAATTAAAATAATTCAAAGAAATTGAAGTTCATACCACAGAGGTGCAATGTAGCATGACAAATTATATGTTCTGCACTATGGCTAAAACAAAAACAGTAATTTTTTGGTAGTTGCTGTGTCATCTCATTTGGAAGTTGCCAATTTACCTTTGTGCATGTGTGCAGAGAAATATATGTTGTGTTTGAAAGAAAAGAGGCAGAACACCCATTTTTGTTGCATAACCTTGAATCTGTGGTTTATTTAGCTAAAATTCAGCCACTGAAGCTCCATATGTCAGTCCCATCACAGTCCTCTGGCTTTAACAGATGATAGCTGTCCATTTGAAAGATCAAAAAAAGGATGTGATGAACTATATACTCATGTCCTAAAAAAGCATCTTAAGTGCAAACCCCATCATAACTACTTTAGGCAAGCATCATGTCCATTGTAACCGTAGAGAAATAGTATAATTAATTTTTAAAGTAAATGTTGTACAACTAAACTAGTTTCAAAATTTAAATCCTCCTGGGTAGTTCAGTCAAAGAATGTCATATAATATTGCTCCATTCCACAAAAAATATGTCAGACTTCTGACTGCATTAGGAAAAAAAAGGAGTAGTGACTTCACATACCAGAGGGTTGAGAGTCATGCATGAAAATCAAATACTTGCCATTATGTAGTCATTTCCTTTGGACTTTGTGTGGCAGCCAGCTAAACAGCTTCCTGTATAATTTCTTCCTTTTGATTTTAGCCTTGAACAGGCACTGATTCTGAGGAAGAGCCTGAGACTGAATCTGAGACTGAATCTGAATCGGAGGCAGAATCTCATTTTGCGATTGAATCTGAGATAAAATCTGATTTTGAGATTGAATATGTGGCTGGAACGGAATCTGTGACTGAGATTGATTCTGAGTCTGAACCCGTGACACAATCTGTGGCTGAGCCTGAGGCCGAGACTGAATCTGTGACTGAGGCTGAGTTTGAGACTGAGCCCGAATCTTGCTCTGAATCTGAGAAATAATCTGAGGCTGACTGTGGCTTTGACTCTCAGATTGGCTTTGGGACATAATGTTTGCATTTAGCTGGTGTAATTTTTGATTCTGGATGAGTGAGGTGAGTAAAGAAAGAGATCCTTCATATCCTTCTCTCCTCTCTGGGGATGATGGGCACAGACTCTGAAGGAGTTCCTTGAATCTTCTCTCCTGTTGACGGAAGTCATACTCCACACTAGTCCAAAGAGTGAATAAGAAAAGTGGGAGAGAGATGAGACTAAAGATGGGGAAACAGAAAAAAACATACTATTTATGATTATTCATGCTTCATAGTTCTTTTTTCCCCCTTGGAATTGCATGCATTTCTATAAATAATTACTCCAGTCTTCAGTGTCACCTTTAAAAATCTTTCAAATATGCTGATTTGGTGCTTAAGTAAGATTTCTTCTTATTATTGTTGTTGAAAACAGTTGTGCTGTTTCAGTGAATTTATGGCAGATATTGTTATATAATTAATTTCTCAATAGTATTGTACGTACACATGTCATGCAGTATTTGTATTATCCAACATGGTCTCACGTCTAGTTTGTACGTATTGGTACAAGATGCCAAATTTGTGGTAATTCGTACAATTTCATACGACCTCACTTGTACGATTTTGTACGATTTGTCTAAAACCCCAGTGACGGGGACGGGTTAGGTTTAGGTTATTCGCACACATTCATACGAATTGGCAACTCGTAAAATGCATATGATTTAGCAAAAATCATATGAACTTGTACAAGTGAGGTCGTATGAATCTGTACGAATTAGCCACCTCGTAAAATATGTACGAATTGCCATGAGATTGGGTTGGTATTTTATGTGTAATTACAAGTAAAAATCTGTTCTTTTTCTACTATTATTTTGCCATTATTATACATTATAATAAATGAATGAGGAATATAATTACAATTTTTTTTTTCTAAAAAAATTTATTAATAAATACTAAATTATTATTATTATTATAACTATTATTAACCTATGGACAGTGGGAGAAAATAATAAAACACTGAATAAAAAAATTGTCTATGGAAATTTGAAAATGTGAATTGAATTGTATTGAACTGGATAACACAATAAAGTATTAAAGTTCATGCCTAAAGGGGTAGTTCACCCAAAACTGAAAATTGTCATTTTTTTAAACACCCACATGTTGTTCTAAACCTGTGACTTTTCTTCTTCTGACGAACACAAAATAATATAATTTGAGGCGCTGTATTTCTGAAACACTGAGACATTTTGAAAATGTTTTCTTTTGCTTTCAACAGAAGCAAGAAGCCTCGTCAGTTGGCAACAACATGAGGGTGACAAAATGATGACAGAATTGTCAATTATGGGAGAACTACCCCTTTAAAATAGTTAGTAGTCTCTGCGGGTGCCCTCACCTGTAGACAGCACATGCAGTCTTCTGACAGGTGGAACAGTCACTGAGGTCTTGGCCAGTCCGAAAACATCGCCGACTACATAAATAGCAGGCAAGGAGAAAGATTTTAAAAGGCATTGTTTTAGTATGCCTAACATTCACATCCATACATGCTGTTAGAGCTCATTTATAGCCCTTAGTGACCTACGCTTGAAAATCAAATCAAATGTACATCAAATTAAACTACAAATTCTTGTACCTCGGCTCTAAAAAATTTCTCTCAATTAACTTTAACACCTCCAGCTTGCCAGTCACACTTGTCTATTATCTGCCAATCTTGGAATAACTCTGTCTCTCACCCTTTGCTGATTGCGTGGCTCATCTCCAGGTCCTGGATGATGTTGAGCAGGGTTGTGACTCTTTCCTTGTTTGACTGTAGACTCGCCTCTACCATCTCTAATTTACACTTAGACACCCGCGGACTGCCGCACTGAGGTGAGACTGGCAGTAACCGGACTGCAGAATCTGGATGACCGTGTGTTATGGAACAGTGTGCACTTGGGATAGACCCGACCACTTCAGAATGAGATTCCATGTGTGTCTTTGAGTACTGGAGACTCTTTTTTTTCTTTTCGGGCTGCGTAGGCAAAGTGCCTGAGGCTTCAAGAAGTGGGTTTTGATCGGAAACCACATTCAGGTCCTCATTTATGAATTTAAAAGCTGGTGCTTGTGGAGGTGCAGAAGAAGGTTTAGGAGGTCGATAAGCAGGAGGTGGTTTGTTTGGAGGTTGAAGCGAATTGGTCATTTGACCTTCTGCTTCCGCAGCCTTAACATCAGTTTCTTTCTTTGACTCTGTGTCACTCCAAGATTTCAATTCAATCCTGTTGTGTGTTGTAGCTTGAGGAAAAGCCCTAGCAGAAGTAATGGCTAGTAATGAGGACTCAAGAGTGTCATTATTAAGCTGATTCAGGGCAGAGTGTCTGAAAACCGTAGGCTCTGTCTGTCTACGTGGCGTTTTTGAATGAACACACAAAGTGTGCGAGGCTGCTTTGACCCCGGGGCTTGTTTGAGAACGTTCTTTGGTGTATGAGTGCACCTCCACCTCTGTCTGAGTGGCGGTAAATGCGTTTGAGAGGTTTTGATGGTTGATTGTTTGCGTCGTAAGTGTTGCTTTGTGATGGGTTGACATATTTGGGGCATGTGAAAACAAACGAGTGTCATTTTGGCTTTTTGACTCGCTATTAGGATGTGACAGTGCATCTTTATGCACGGATATACCCTGCAGTGATGTTCCACTGGTGTTTGTTCGCTGGGTGGATGTGTGGGAAGCTTCCTTGTGCGTGTTGGTGGGCGAAGGAGTGCCTGTGTGTATCGATGCGTGACGTGGTACACTGTGAGGCCCTGAGAGTTTATGTGTGTGTGTCACCAGCGCAGAATGTGAATCACAGGGTGAAGATTCTGACTTTGTGTCAGCACAGATTTGCGTCCCGCTTTGAGGTTTAATGCCGAAATTTGTGTGTGAGCACATTGACTGTTTAGCGTGTGTGTCAAACTTGGACTCTAATCCATTAGGGAACTGAACCTGTCTGCGAATGTTTGAAGCGTCGGAGGATATGACACCTTCATTCACACAACTCTGCACTATAGTTTGGCGTTTAACACTGGAATGTAAATGAAAACAGGCAGGGGATTTCGAAAGTGTGCTTGTCTGATTTAACCGTGAGCATTTCGAAAGTGCATTAGAGTTCTGCGGTGTGCTAGTTTGGGGGAACGTTTGTGGTTTCAAAGCAGTTTGCAAAGGTCTGATGTGGGTTTTATTTTGCGGCTTGGTGGACTCTGGGTGTGTAGGTGCGACTTGACTTCCTTGAGTTGGTCGTTTCTCATCAGGGTTTGGCTGGTGAGCTGATCTAAAGTGAGCGTTTGTGTGTGGTATTCTGGTATTTGTCACCTGTGTGGCATCTGGCTTCTCTGTCAGGCTGTTTTTGTGTGTTTGGGGAGGGTTGACAGTCACGGGAGGTCTGCGGGGACAAGAGTTGTGATGTTTGTAAGAGTTCAAGTGTGTGTTTACTACCTTTGTTGAGGCTCTATCCTCTGTCACGGTTACAGTGAGTGTGTGTGTATTTAGAGCCGATGAGCGACTGGTATGATTAATGTGTGTGTCAGCACAAGATTCCCTCTTGACTGCGTGATGATTAGTGAGGTTTGATGCCTCGCTCTGCTGAGCAGGCAGCAGAGATAATGGCCATTCCTTGTTTATATTCATGTTGAGATAAGAATGAAGGTTAGGGCTCATGAGGTTCTGGTCTGACTGTGTAGCATTGCAGTCGGTGTGCCTTTCTATCTGCGTGTATTCCTGCACGTCCTTCCCAGGGTAAAGAGGGGATGAATGTCTCGACTGGAGTCCCAGAGAACCTGCAGAAGTTGGCGGTGTAATCATCCTTATTTGGGTGTAGAGTCCAGGAGGTGCTGCATTCTGCCTTCCTCCACAAGAGCTGCAGATGGTCATGGGAGGTCTGTGAGGTGGTGAGCTAGGAGGTAACGTTTTTTTCTTTCCGGTGGTAGACTCTTCCCCTTCACTGATGTCACTGCTGATCCCACCCATTACCTCGGAGTCAACCACACTCCCATTAGTGAAGTGACAGTGAAGTGGTTTTAACCTGCTGTTAGCCACACCTCTCAACGGAGGACTGGTTCTGATTGGACGATTGTGGCACCGAACTTCTTCCCTGATGTTTTTACAAATATCCCTTTCCAGTCCCTCAAAGGTCACACCCTTTTTAATTTTAGTCTCCAGACTTTTTCGTTTAAAAATGATGCTTTTTGTTTTTTCTTTTCCGTCATCTTCCTTTTTACCAGCCTTGTTTGGGATGTGGCCGTTAGGTGGCATGATCACTTTGTTTTCTGACTGACTGCTACTAGCATCCAAATGTTTGCCGTTTAGCTGTAGTTGGTTGTTTCTCATCGCAGGTGACGTCTGCACACCGACATTGCAGTGATGAGACAGTGTGAGGGTCGCCATACTGCTGGTCTCATTTGCCAGGGTCCTCCAGACTCGTGTCCCAACAAGTGCAGGCTCTCCGAGAACTGGCACTGGAGTGGTGTGATCAGCTGCCCGTCTACCCATCTCAAGTATAACTGGTCCAGGCAAACTTGAGTGGAAATCAATGCATTTGACCACTATGGAGCACCTGAGGTGGAAAGAGAAGGAGAACTCTTGGAAGTAAATAAACTGAAAAAAGGCAGGCAAAAGGTGAATACTAAGAAATGTTGTTTGGCCTGCAAATAACCTGATAAATGAGTCATGCTCAGAAAACGCTGCGTTTTTGTTTTAGCTTTTTCACGTCAAAAACTTTTTTTTTTGTTAGCACTGTTTCTTGAAAAATGCTTTAGGGTTTTATGTCACAGGATTGAATATTAGTGCAGAAATAATGGTTTTGACTAGCAAATTTCAAATATTATTGTGCTTTGTGACAAGAACAATATATTTCTTTTATATTCTGTATATACTGTATTGTTAGCCCATAACAGATGCACTTGATAATGCCAGTAAACGAATAGATAGACAGAAAGACAAACAGATAGATATTTTTATTAAAATTAGAATATCCCGCTTGTACTAAGCTTCTTTTCTTTGTTGTTGTTTATTCAATTTGCATTGCACACTTATTAGAGTCAAATCCATCATCTAATGTGACTAAGTGCAGTATTCTGTAAATGATATCATTAGTCAGTCATGGGGATCACACATTCATGTAGCACAAATGGGACTGTTTTCTGACAATGACCCACATAATACAAACTGCAAAGTATTAACCATCTGCTACCGCCTGCAGTTACTTTTGAAATGAATACATTATATCAAGTCATTGGATGAAATGCAAAATTTGAGGGTGCAATCTATTATGAGACGTGTGAAGAGAAAAAAAAATCATGCAATGCTTCAGAAATGACATTTCTGTTCCAGAGCACAAGACCTGATAACAGAATGTACAAAAGACCTTCCTGCCTTAAATAGATTAATCCAATTTGGATAGAGTAAGCAAAAAGATGAGAGAGAACAAAGTGAAATCAAAAGAACAGAGTGATATCAAACAGAAAGAGAGAGAGAGAGTACAAGTGTGCTGTAACATATTCAGATTGCATTACTTCTGATCTATCTATGCAAAAAATGAATACGTACAGTTTCCAGGAATATAGAGAAGCTGTGCTCTGTTTGCTGTGAGTTAAACTGTGTCAACAGGAGTGTTTGTGTGTATGTGTGTGTGTGTGTGACTAATTAAATATTTCACACACTGACAAACGTTTTGTTCTGCTCTGACCTGACTTTCTCTCCTTTACGCTACACCTGGCCCCCCGCCAGCCAGGCTCGGCTGCCCTCTCTCATTCAGCCCACCTTGGGCACCTTGATAATTTGCCTGACAAAGAGGGTGTTAATCAGCAACTGACAGTCAATTTTTTTTGTGAGCCACTCTAATAAGTGAATGTTTCAAAAATGTGTGCGTGCGTAACAATTTGCCTTTAATTTAAGGAAAAATGTCCTCGAAAGGATAGTACAAACCAACACGTTCTCACCCCCAAGTTGTCACATTTTGATGCTTGGTCAAGACCCTTTTGCATCTCTTTTTGACAATCAAGGTACCCCTATTACTTTTCAACGCAAATGGTCCTCAGTTGTTTTCAGTTGTTTGGCTTAATGTAAAGGTTTGCGTGCATATAAACTTTTATTATATAATTTTTTACTTTTATTTGAGCACTGAACCCCACCCCTATCCTAAACCTACCGACCTCTGAACAATATAAACACACACACACAGGCAAATGCAGTCACATGTATTTATTGCACAAACTAATCATTAACAAGCAGTATAAATACATTACAAACAAGTCATGTCACATTTCAAGTCTTCTAAAGTCATACAAAGGTTTTAATCACTGATAAATGATCCCGCTCCGTTAACATGCTCACGTCTTATTCAGAAAACATACTCCCATCCAGTCGAATGAGGCAATCGATCACGAGACACGCAAGAGGATTTCACAACCAACGTTTATGTAAGGATTCTTGAAGCTGCAATTTTTTTAATCGCTTACAGCTAGACTTCAGCTGCGCACAGGAAGTACAGAGAAGACGGAGACAGCGACCGCATCTATACCTCTCACAAATCAATCGTTTTCCATCAAAAGACTTGAAATATTAATAATTTTCCAAAAAATTTATGATGACGGTGGTTGTATCTGCTTGCTATATCTGGCTATATCGTTTTATTGACAGATGGTAGGTTTAGGGGCAGGGGTTTGGTTAGGTGCTCACATATTTAATAAATTTAAATTTATTTAAAAAAAACTGTTTTGACTGTTTACATTGAAAAATCACACGCCTACATAAATGCAAAAATGCAATTGTTTTTACCCAGTATATCTTTTAATTATAAAAATTATTGTGTCTGCATATTGACGTTAAGGGGTTCATATTTAAAACAACTGAGGACCCTTTGCATCGAAAAGTAACTAAAAAGGGGTACCTTGATCGTCAAAAAGCGCCCAAAAGGGTTTTGACCAAGCGTCAAAATGTGACGACTTGGGAGTGAGAATGTGTTGCACAAACTTTTACTGTCTATGTTGTGGGAACCTTCTGATGCATAACTATGCTAAATAGCTTATTAAGTAATGTATTTTTAGAAAGGTAAATAAAAATACTGCACTCAGTTGCACAAGTATTGCTTCATATATGTGAAAAATCAAACAAAACAAAAAAAAAACTAGCTGAATAAACACTGAATAAAGATACACAGGTAGACCAATTCTATATACATACATATATATTATTCAACCTATCATCCATGCTTTATTTAAAACAACTCTTATTATTATTGGACAAGTGTTCAATTTGACTTGTTGTTATTTTTTATTTAAATAATGTTTAATTATTAGTTAGTTAGAAACTTTTTATTATTTAAATACAATTTTTTGCAGTCACTTGTTTTTCATTATACTACCTTTATTTAGTTTGTGGACAGTAGTTTAAAAATGAATGAAAATCCAAAAGGTTTGTGGGATGAAAGGGGATGCAGTCCCACTCCATGATATCAAAAATATAGTTGTGAAAGAATCATGGTACTTTGAGATTCCCGATAAATATTGCAACTATATGCTGTGAATATGAATCACTTTCCAATCAGCACTTACTGTTTCGCCATCACATTTCCAGCGAACACACACACATTCCCTCAGCCCCCAGCCTTGAATGTGCAAACATTTCAGATCATCCTGTAGTTCATTTCCCCTAGCATCTCTCTTTCTTGATGTTCTGTTGTGGATGTCAAGCAGACCCCTCTGGGTGGCACCAGGCTGTGGCACCACACATGACAACAGCCTGAAGTCAGTCTAGGAAAGATTGTAGTCTATGAAGCACAAGACTCACAGCCTTTCCTTCAGATATCACAACAATCATGCTGCCTTTTATTGCAGATTAACACAAAAAGACGGCGAGAAAAGCAGAGGAATGGGGTCGAGAAATGTTGCGAGCTATATTCAAACTTGCATCGTTTACATGAGCGGCACAGCTCATGCGCTAACCGCCAGGCCACGGCTCTGGCACAGTGACTAATACAGCTTGGAACCAGTTACATCGTGCAGAAACGCAATACAGACCACAACATAAGACAATACTTTTAATTTGTACGTAAACCTACCTTCAGTTACATCCTGAGACTCAAACTCCCAAAGCTTCCTGCCATGTTGCAGGTATTTTTCGAAAGCTTTCAGTATCCACAAAAGGTCTTGTTGTCCAGTAAGTGGGTGCAGTGAGACTCTAAGATGACTCAAATCCGCACATGAGCTTGTGTTTAAACAGCACCTGCCTTGACAGTCACTCCTCTAGCTCTCCGCAGACAGTAATCATCCTCCCTCAGAGGCTGATTGGAGGCTGTTTGCTTCTCTCCAGAGGCGTCTGCTTTTCATTTGTTTTGATTTGCTCTCACCTTCACTTGCTGAGGCAGCAAGCACAAAGATGCATTGATCAGTGTCCTCAGCCTTGCGCACTCTCTTTTCTCTCTCTATCTCTCTCTCTCTCTCTCTCTGAGTCACTCTTCCTGTCTGTCCCTCACCCTATCTCTCTGTTTCACCCTGCTTCACATATGCATATCCAGTGCTGGGTCAAAGGCATCCTAAATTCAGCTGAAATTAGGCAGGGTGGGGAGAGTAAGAGAGATAGAAAGGGAGAGATGTAGAGAGAGAGGTTGTGCATGCCAAGGGGTTGTGTGAAAATTACCAACATTATAGAAAAACAGATTGATGGATGTGGTAAAGGAATGTTTGGCTTTTTACATGAAGCCTGTCCACTGGGAGATAAAATGTTATTTGTGATTTATCATTTTCTTAGAACTGTGGAAGGTAGGGAAATTCAAATAAAATAACAAAAATAAATGACTGAAGATCAAATTGATTATTATTACATGGATTTTATTAGATGGTCAATGAAATTGATCTTATTCAATTTTAAAATTAGATTTTGTTGATTTAAAGCCTGTCCAGTGTGTATTAACATGTGATTTACTGTATATTATTTCCTGTATAACTGCTTTGAGAAAGGGAATGGGGCAAAATTGACAAATTTAAAAGGTATTTTATTACAATGTTATTTAATTGGAATAATCTGATTTCTATACGTATAATATATATAATATCTTGTGGATGTATCTTATAAACATAAAAGGTTAGTTTAGATCAGTTCTGAGTTTTAAAAAATCACAAAATCAATCTGTTCCCATTAAGGTAAAAAGGAGTGTTCCCTAAACCATCCCCAAGGAAATCAACATTTGGCTAATATGTATATATATATATATATATATGTGTGTGTGTGTGTGTGTGTGTGTGTGTGTGTGTGTGTGCGGGTGTTATTTAATTATATAATTAATAGGTGTTTTAAGTTTTAGTATAAAT
>JAUCMU010000002.1:6590721-6625958 GCA_032275025.1 Enteromius treurensis | reverse complement strand
TATACTGAGTTTCTCAATCTGATCTCATTAATTTTAATGTGACCACGCCCACGAGCTCCTTTCGCTTTGTTATTCGATGTTCTAACCTGAACCGTCATGTCTGGCTAATAATAACCAGCTCATAACACTTCATTTTCACAGTGAAAAAGACAATTACTTGTAGTCTTCGTTGGTGAACTGTAAAGTAATGTTAAATTTTCCCAAATCTGTTCCAATGAAAAAACTAACTCAACAACATCTTGGAAGAAAATTTGAGAGTACATTTTCAGTGAATTTTCAGTTTTAGATGAACCATTCCTTTGACACCAAGTTCCCATTATAACAATAGATTTTGTGTTTGTAACAGAATTATTGGCTTTACTAGACGAGAAAACGGCAACCTTTTATTTCTAGCGTTTTGATTGTTACTCTCTGTGTTTGGCTGAACACTCCCAGACAATCTGGAGGATTTGTAACAGTTTTTTAGATGCTTTGTTGAGGTTTCTGTGATGTAACCAAACTGTTGAGGGACTGGAGCCAGATGAGAGTGTATGTATGTAAATGGAAATCATGACACCCTCACAAAGACGACTTTGTTAATATGTAAAGCCAGTGTGAAAAAGATGTAGCTTCTCAACGAGAGGCAGAGGGAGCGAGAGAAGAAACGGAGAGCTTTTTACTGTGGTGACGTTGGAAGGCATCCCATGTTCTGTTTTGCTTTTCGCCAGCGGGTGAGAAAGAGAGATTGAATTGGTCTGTTATCTGCTGGCAGCCCTGTTATTTATTCCATGGTAATTCTGGCCCTCCCACTCCATTCCCTCTCTCTCTCACACACAGCCTTACTATCTCTCCTTTCCTGTCCGTTCACTTAGTGCAATATAAAGATGATAAGGTCACTCATTTAAGATTGAACTTTCCAGTAGTTCTTGAGGCACAGGACCAAAGTGCATATACTGTATTGAAAAAAATGTTTTTGGCTCAAAGTAAATTTTGTGAAAATAATAAAATGCTTTTTGAATTATAGTTATATAGTATAGTTATTATAAATATAATAGTTTTTTTATATTTTAATAATAATATGTGGATTTTTTTATTATTATTATTATTAATTATTAATTAAATTCTCAAAATCTTTTCAGATGGTGAGTAAACTGTCAACAAATTTTCATGTTTGGTTGAACTGTTCCTTTAAGTACATCTAGATCAAGGGAACTAGTTGTTGTATAGGTTTAATTATAAATATGGGCTTTGCCGTTTTGTTTTGGTGTTACCTGCAGTTTTGTGTTAAATTGCGGTGTTTAGAGCTAGAGATCAATCATATTACTAGGTTAAACCTCTTTTCACTCTGTTATATTTCTCATATAGAGAATAATGTGCATTATATTACAACTCTACTCTACCAATATCTGAGAGAAGGAAGCTCAAGAGGAATGACTTTGAAATCTTACATTTAAGTGTTCATGTTGTTACTGTACATCTGCATCCTGTGCCCCTAAAATGTATTCTTAAAAAATTCATTATGAAAAAAAAAATCTGTTTAGAGATTTGGATTGTATTTAGCCTACTTAGAATGGTTTACCTTAGCCTCATGTGCATTTTGCCACTATTTAGCTTTTAAAAAGTATTCAGATTAAAAAGACACAATTTAATTTGGAAATTAGCTCATCTAGCCCACTCCATTGGGTAGGAGATTCCAGAGACTGGATGAAGACAATGAGCACCCAGATGAAGGATTTGTGTCTGTTTGAGCAGAGAATAATGTGTAAGACATCATCAGTTCTTCTTTTTCCCCCTGAGAGCTCTGGCCACTTTTTTCACATAAAAAGCCAATTGTCCTCTCAACCTTTCACTTCCATGAACTCTGTAAACTACCTCCTCGAGTCTGTTTGACTTAGTGACTTCTGCTCTTCAAGAAAAGTGAACATACTTAGAAACGTTTCCTCTCAAACAAACAAAATGGGACAATCGAAGTGTTATGGTAAAAGAAAGAAAAGGAATCATTTCTAATGCAGACCCATAAACCGGCAAAAGAGCATGAAAAATGAGGTCATTGTTATATGGCAAGTTTAATTTGTAGCTCATCAGCTCAAACTCCATAAGGACTCTGAATAGGCTGCCTTCATAATCGGGTAAGCCATTTTAAATGAAAGAATTCTAACAAAAGCAATCAGATTAAATTTTTTTTTATACCAGTAACCTGTGCGTGAATCATTTTAACTTATTGTGGAGATGACATTTACCTGATGTGTTTCGCATCAGATCAACCCTGAGCTGAACGTACAGCGAGGAATTAACTGAAGCTCTGATGTGACTGCACTGTCTACAGTAAAATAACATTTCGTATTTTCAGTGCAGTGTATATATAGCCTAATTATTATTTAACGTTAACTAACAGGTGTTGCACATCTGTAAAATGCAAAGTGAAAAAATATCAGATTGAATCACCATGTGTTGATATTTCTGACTAATTAATCTTGTAATCTTGAAGTTTTAGACTGTTAAAAACATGTTAATGTTAAAGATATGGAATTAAATGGATAACTTGTGTGAATAACTTGTAGGTAACTTGATGTCACATTGTCACAGTCACCTGGTCCAGAAAACACGCAGTCACAGTCACCTGATCCTGAGAGCACGCAGTCCCAATTCACAAGAACACAATCACCTGAATACTAACACCTGGTCTTCATTAGGAGAGCACTATAAAGCAGCGCTACAGCAAGGGCTCGTTGGCTGAGCTCAAGGTTATACGCCTGAACATTTACCTTCCCTCGCTCACCTCATGCTTAGCTGGACTCAACCTTTGGAAAAGACTCTCTTTGACCCAGATTCACGATCATCAAAGATCCCTGAGTATACTTACCTCTTACCTAACATTGCTAATGCTATGTTTCTGTTTCTGTTGTGGAATAAGGGAACCCACCGGAGTGACTTACCTGTGAGGCGTGGACTGGCACCTACTTCCTGAGATTCTTACCCGTGATACTTACCTGAGCGAAGGAGCCTAGCTCGATTGTTGAATGAACTTACCTGCTAACACTCACCTGAGCGAAGGGGTCTGAGAGACGGACTCTATACCATGTTCCAGCTATCCTCCTAAGTTATATTACTTATCCATTATGTTATCTCACCCGTCTTTATATCGCTGAAGAAGCCTGTTTTGCTTTATTGTGAAAATAAACCTGTGTTTTGGAACTTAGCCTTCTTGTCTGTATTCCTAAGCGTGACACTGTATCTGTTTTGTAATGTTTTTATGTTCAGATGTCCAAAGCTCAACACTAGATGTCAGCCTTTAACAACAATATGATCAGAGATTCTGCAGCTCCTGCAGTAAAATGTAATTCACTAAAATCACAGGAACATATCTATTATACCTATTATAACTAATATATGTAACTAATAGTTATTGCTTTATTGATTATATTGATAATTGCAAACTGTTTTGATTTGTTTGGTTTTTTGTTTTGTTTCGCTAATTTTAAAATATTAGGTTTATATATGCATTATTTTATGCAATTTGCATAGATCTAAATCTAAACACCGGATGATGTCAGTTTCAATTTTATTTATTTTTTTAGATAAAAACAGTTTAAACTGTTGCATATAATCAGGAAAATGATATATGAACAAATCCCTCATTAAAAACATTCAGGCTATAGACAGGAATAATTTTTTTTTTTTAATTCACACAGTACAGTAGATAGACTGCTATAAAAGAAACACTTAAAAGTCTATTATAAATATTTTCTGTCCACTTGTCTGAAAAAACACTTCTCAACAAAACCTCAAACTTGAAAGGTGTTTTTGCCTGCAGTGTCTCCCCTTAAACCAATACATTTAATATACTATGTATACAATATATGATTATCTTAGGTAAGAATGCTATGAGATAGTACAGAGGCTTACATGCAAACGTGTTTAATACAAACAATAGCATATAAATCATTATTGCAGTTAGATTTTTCATGGGGGAATATATGATAAATACAGCATTAGTGTGATTCATGTTGTTTTCTCCGAGCAACCAGTTAGAAGATGTATTAATGAAAGCTCAAAAGTAATGTAGAAAGAACACAGATGAGTAAATTCAACATGCTTGAAGCAGTGTGCAACGGTTGATCACTTTAATGGGTAAATAAGGAATCCACTGAAAGTGCTGAGGTTATCTGGACTGTCATAGATGGTGTAACGTGGGAGGAGTTTCACACAAACTACATCATCCACTTCCAGCTGCAGGACAGCTCCGTTTGATGCATATCTGTGTTGATCGTGATTACGCCACTGACCTACTGACACAATCTTCTGCCCGTTTTTATGTAAACTTGCACCTAGTGATTGTCTGATTTGAGTGCCACAAGCTGTGAATCTGAAGTAGTAGACTCCTTTAACTGGTGCAGTGAAGAGACCTGCCATTGACAAAACAGTCAGATCAAATGTAGAATGAGTCACAAATAGACATTATCATTTGCTCAAAGTAAGCTACTGTACCTGTTGCTGGATTATAGCTGTTACCAATATTTGTGAAGATGTTGTTAAATGTCAGTGTGATCTCAGTACTCTGAGGACCTATGTCACCACGGGTGCCTAAATCAGCTGAGAATGCCACTTTTGGTTGTTCTGTGGATGGAAAATATTTTTAAGCAGTTTTTACATACTACACAACACAAGAAGAAGCAAAGAGAGTTATTTATTATGTACAGTAATATTGAGGCTGCCTGTATGTAATCCATTAAATATTTTGGTAACACTTTACAATAAGGTGTCATTTGTTAACATTAGTTAATGTATTAATTATAATATGAACAAACAATGAACACTGCATTTATTACACTCTTTATTAATCGTTGTTATTAAAAATACAGTTGTTCATTGCTTGTTCGTGTTAGTTCATGGTACGTTAGCTAATGTTAACAACCAAAACATGATTTTAATAACGCATTAAAAAATGCTGAAATCAACATAAACTAAGATTAATAAATGTTGTAGAAGTATTGTTCATTCATAGGTCATGGTAACTAATGTAGTTAACTAATGTTAACTAATGAACTTTCTGTTAAACAACAAGAACAAAAAGAATCATTTACCTTCATTTTGTCTCTTAATTTCTTCCAGTTGGTTTTCAATTATCTTCATTTGATCAAAACTCCCAAAAATTGGTAAAAATCATTAAATGTATCAGATACTCATAAGAAGCATCCATTTCATATGTGATTCTTCATTCTTCCAACATAACAGTGTCTTCATCAGAACAAATCATAGACTACTTATAATGTATTCATGCTTTATTTAATTTTTTTATGATTTATATGTGCTTTAATCTTTTGTTCCATTTTAATTTTAAACGAGTGACCGCATACACTTTTAAATACCTGTGTTCTCTTTCTTCAGCTCCTGCACTTGTTCTGCCATTTCTATTAAGCAATAATGAACTAATGAGTGTTTCTTTAAATGACTTATATCCGTTATTTTAAAGATTTATTGCAACTATTTCAAGGGTGACAAAAGAAGCAACCTCTAGTACTAACTTGCATTCTCTTTCATCGCCATGTCCAACTTGACTTTGAGCTCCACCACCATGTCTCTTAGATCTCTCACCTCAGTCCAGATGTTGGGCTGGGTATTTTTTCCATTGGTCACAAATTCTTGCACCTCCGTTTGTCCATCAGTGAGCAGAAGACAGCACAGCAGCTGCAGCAGAGCAGCACTCACCTTCATCCTGATGCAGATTAAAACACTTGGGTTTGTGAAAATAGCATAAACTGGATCTGAGTTAATCATTACTAGCCTCGACACAAATATTATTCACCCACTTACAAGCTCAAGAGCAAAGTTCTGTTCTCTAAATTAACAAAAAGAAGGGAAAAAATAAATAAATAAGGAAATCAGTAGTGTATATTTAGTTTTATCCTTGTCTCTTAATTTTTATATACCATCTGCAAAGCTAGGAACAGCCGTGTGAACTGTGAAAAGGTGATATTAAAATGATTTTTACAAGTAAGCTGATTGCATATACACCTGAACTGTGGCATTATTTCTTTCACATCTCAATTGTAATTTTTGATGCTTTGCAGTAATTTTGGCACCTCAGGTTGTCCTTTGCAGTAGAGCAAAACTCATCCTGATCTTCAGAAAGCAAAAAAAAAAAGATGTTGGTTTAAAATGTTTATGGAAATAACACAAGGTATCAGCTTTTATCATTTGTAGTAGTTAATCATTACTATTCATCTGTATCAATACACATACAGAGTCAAATATTAAAGTGAAGCCAAACTTCAGGGGTAAAGTTCTGTTTGTTTCTGAAAAAAATTAAAATATATATAAATATATATACACACTAGATATAACACTAGATGTCACCCTTTTACTACAAATAAAATTCCGCTGTCAGTCTGGAGTGTTGGGTTCTTTTTTTGAAAGATAATGAGAGAATGAATGAATAAATGAACCCTGGATTCATGTTTTAATATGTAATAATCAATCATTTTAATATTAATAAGCAATTAAACAAACAAATGCATACATACATATATAAAATAACAAAGTCATTTACAGACATTAAATCAAGATTTTAGCTGCAGGCCATTTCACAAAAATAAGAATAGCCACCCTTGCTTGTTTGGGCTATTATCAGTTCTGTTAAATGTCTAATGCTGTGTCAGTGTCATATTAGTGCTGCAGTCAAGTCCACTCTCTTGCCTTTATGTGTCCCTGCCTGATGCCCTTGAGATTCAAAGCAGCTCTTTAAAATGCAGTGAGTGTTGCCAAGACTGGGCTGCAGCAAAATACTTGAAAACTCTTTATGTTTCGTCATTAGGTTTCCCCTTTGACACATTTATGTGTAATAGCTTCTTCTGGGACACGGGAACTCAGCTTTGTTTCTCTGGAATTGAAAGAAGTTTGTTTACCTTTTTGAATTAAAATGATTAAAAAAAAAATAATAAAAAAAAAAAATTCTTAGATTAGAAAATTTCTTGCATCATCCAGACAGAATATGTAGAAAGACATCAGAGGTGATTTCAACCACAAACAGGTTCTTAGGGGAGAGAAAGACTGTTTTGAAATGTATTCGAAAATTTACAGCATATTGAGATAGCACTATAAGACTTTAGGCTATAATATCAGCCAGAAACAATAACGATCAAACACTTTTTTTTTCTTTTTAGTAAATTATGATTAATTAATATTTAATATTGTGTATATGTAATGGGTTTTATTTATTTATTTTTTTATTGACGTTGGTAATGAGAATGGTACAAGTATTAAATAGTGTTATGTTAACATTTGCGATGCTATTACAGAATTAAACAAATTCATGGCGAAAAAGAAAATTTAATTATTATTATTATTGTTGTTGTTGTTGTTGCTGTTGCTGTTATAGTAGAAGTAGTAGTAGTAGTAGTAGTAGTAGTAGTAGTAATAATAATATAAAAATAAAGATACATTGCCTTGAAGCAAATAAAACGTTCTAGTTAGTCTTTGAAATATTTTATATAGAAATGGAATATATGCACTTAAAAAATACTGTAGACATAATTTTCACTCAAATATTGCTAGCTTATTTTGAAAATAATTACAAGGAAATGGAAAGCAGTCATTTTAATTAATCATAGAATTTTGAATTGCGATGACTAAAGATATAGTTTCTTGTAAAACTTTCTCTAATATTCTTGAGGCTGTTTTATTTTACAGCCTCAAAAAATATTTTTTACAATCTAGAAATATAGCTTATATAGTACATATATGTGTACTCCAATGTGTCAGACTGAATAGCATTTTTGCCAATATTTATTAATATTGATTTAGCTTTGGCGATGCTTCTTTTACACTAAAACTGCGAATTTATTTTAAATTAAAAAAAATATACGCTTGTAGTTACAGAAATCAAGCACCAGATGTGCGCAAGTGAGCTGCTCTGAAACCACTCCTTCTGGGCGGATCTGCTGAGGTTAGACCCTCCCGCTTCCTCTCAGATCTCCTCCCATTTTCTCCCCCTTCTCCAGGCCCCACCCGACCATCTGCCACAAGGCCGACATTTCCTGCACTCCAGCTGCCAGCCCGGAGTTTATTCTCTTCCTGCTTTTTCTGGGGCTAACAGGATGAAAGGATCCCATTCATCCAACAACCCCCTCCCTCCCCCTTTCCTTTATTTCATCTCCCGGGAAACAAGCAAGTCTGAGGCTAAAGAGAATGCCGCATAAACACGCATGCTGTTCTCGCGCCAATCGTCCACACGCGGGAAAGCTATTGTTTGAGTTTTAAAGTTTAAAGTCACACACAATGCAAAAACTTCTGACCCATGGAAAGCAAGAGGTTTTTCAAAACCACACATTTACATCACAGAACATGACATTATCTGTTTATCTTTCGTTTTGTTCATTCATATTTATATTTAATAAACACAAGAGAAAGCTTGCTTAATACTGGATGGATCAGATTTTCTTCCACATTATGTTGAAATTCTAGGTCAGTCCCACCCCCCTCACTTTTGGCATCCATAGTCCACTGCTCAAGACCTTTTAAGGAATGAAAAGAGTCAGACAGCAGAGAGAAAGATGAGAACAGACAGAACTAACATTGTTACACTTTAACTCTGTGTGGGGGAAGAGTGGCTAAATACAAAAGCAAAATGTGGCACTCAGACATTCCACTCGTATGATAACATCCGTGTTATCCACTGAATGTGTCCTTGAGAAAGACAAAGGTGAAAAACTGTCTAGTGAGCACAACCTTACTATGCATTTCTCACTGCTTTACGCCGTTGTCTTGTTTGAGCGTGCATGTGATGATTACTATAGAGTCTGCTGATGTCTGGAGTGATCATGTGGCTGTAGTTTATGCCCTTAAGTCTCAGGAAATTAAATTAGTTTTGAATTCTTCTTCTGTCCGTCTTGCTCTTAGCTTCTTTAGTGGCCAGTAGGGGGCGCTATTGAACTATGGATGAGAGCTCTGTGTGTGTCTCCCCAGGAAAGTTTCAGCCATTTCGCAGATGTTTTGTAACTTTAACACGCATCCTCCATGTTAAACAAAATACCAGAGTACTTGTATCAAGAGATTTCATTCTAAATAAAAAACTAAACTTTACTTACTTGCCCTTCTCTCCCCTCCCCCTCTGTATCATGCTTAGTCACTGCCTTACAGGCACACTGACACAGATTTGGCTTGGAAGAATGAAAAAAAGGAGTTTTAAGGGGTACTCTAAAATGGACACGCTGACTACCATACAGCAGTTGTGGATTAGTAAATTCAGCCATCTGTCTCTGTTTCTCTCTCTCTTCCAAGTGTTTTTGTGTAAGAAACAAAGAAGAGTCGTGTATCTTTGAAAATACATAGGAAATTCAGTCCTCTTTGATACAGAAAGTCATAATAAGAGGTTAATGAAAACATGCATGCATATATACACATGGGTAAATGAGAGAGAGAGAGGGGGGGGGGGGCGACTATGACCTTATTCTGTCCAAAGACCTTATATAGAGAGATTACAGAGCACAGATAATCTTAGATAACAGTTCTTAAGCCTTACATTTTATTTTTAAAAATAATTGCTCATGTTTCTCACAGGACATGCATACCAGTGGTCTCCCATTCATTCTGTGTGTGTGATAGAGAGAGGGTGGGGTTCCCTTAGTAAGAATACCACTGGATGCAGCTGCTAGCTTGACCCCTGTGGTAGGTTATTCCTGGAACAGCTGTCAGATTGTGTCTGGGAGAATGTGGGTGAATGCAAACGACTGGAACAGAATTAGAAGTAGGCCCTACTGGTCTTTTTGTGCTCTTATGCAAAGTAGCTTTTTGCTGTTGGTAAACAAGCCATATGCAGGCCTTGTCGTATGGCTTAAAGGGATAGTTTAAAAAAAAAAAAAAAGAAAGAAACTTGTGTCAACATTTATTCCCACGCCACTCTTGTATGACTTTGTTTCTATGTGGCTAATACACGCTGAAAAAAATGGTGTGGGTTTTACTTCGAAATAATTTTCCTTCAGAAATTGCTAGCAAATGTCATAAATGATTACAATGTAACATGCCATTTCTAAGTAAAAATACCGAAATACTGTAATCTATAACTTAAAAAAAAAAAAAATACAGAATGCTTACTTTGTTAGTAGAACTTAACAAAACCTGAATGCTCCCTTATTACCTTTTTGGCCCTATGCAAATCATTCTCTAAATGTCATCCTTCTGTCTGCATGTAAGAGTTTGCATTCTGGGTCACATATTTTGCAAATTTGCAAATAATAGAGAGTATTTGCATTCACTATGTGTGTATACCCAGCTGTGTTAGCTCTGTTAGGTTTATATGTGATTTATGTACGTATGTGTGTGCAAAACATTGTGGCCTTTTATGTAACTAACAGCATTATAGCTTGTTTTAAAAAGAGGATTTGAATGTCCTTCTCTTTCATTCCTTTGCAGTTTTATTGTGAGGACAGTTGGGGCACTCCAATATCACTGTATACGTTCATTTGTGGTTTTTACAGGTGTGTGTGCAGTTGTGTGCCGCCTGTTTGTCTCTGTTTGTCATTAAAGACCTTGGAAATAAAGAACCCTGCTGTTTTCTGGAGTCTGTAAACCCTCTTATCAGCGTAGGCCACTGCTGTGATCCATTTGTGGGGTGTGGGAGCAAGATTATACAGGCATACTGGGATGGATGGAAGTGTTTAGGAATGAGGTGAAGGCTTCTTGTTCAGTTTATCTGCTTAGGCCCAAAAGAGAAAACCTCTATCTCTCAAAGCTTCTTAAAGCAAGTTACAATTCAGACTGGTAAAGGCTGATTGTGTATGAGAGGAGAGAGCCGGAAGGTGGTGGGGGGAGGCATGAAAGCATCTAATCCACTTATTCTCCTGGAGTTGTGGGACTACACTGGTAATCTGGGACTCTGTATGAGCTTTGTCTGAATGTGTGAAGAACAGAGGGTCTCCTGTTTCTATGTGCAGAACAGCAGAGATACTGCAGTATCCTTTATGTACCGCATGTCCTTTCTATCTCTCTCTCTTTCTCTCTCTCTCTGCGTCCATCCATCTTCATTTCATGCATATACCCACAAACCAATAAATGTTAAAATGTCATTGAGTAAATAAGAGTTACAAAGCTATTACCATAAGCAATATAATGCTATAAGTGTTTATTATTGTTGTTGTTGTTGTTATTATTGCTACATATTTTTGTGTGGCTACTGTATTTTAAGGCATAGTCCAATGAATGCATTTTTACTGGCCAGTTTTATTTTAGTATCTTTGAGATACTTTCATGTGTTTAATTAATAATTTCAATTAGTTTTTACTTTATTCTGTTGTACTTCGTTTTATTTTTAGTGTTTTAATAATGTAGTGCATTTTTGCTAATTATTTATTTACCTTCAGTTTGAGGTATTTTAGTACACCAGGTTAAACCAAATAAGCCATTTTGCCTTGACAACTACTATATTTATTTTTTTATTGTTTAATTTTAATATAATATAGTTTATATATTAGTTTTACTAAATGACCTTTGCCTGGGAAAGACAACAAAGAGCTTATTTATTGATTGATTGTTTTAGTTAACATGTGTAGTTATTTTAAGAAATTTTAATTTAGGTTTAGTGTAATAATCCTGTTCCTGATTTTGCTTTATTTATATTTGAAGCAGTTTAGTATACAAACAACACTTGGCTAATCAGTACATGGCTTTATGGCTTACAGTACAATGACACTGTGATAGTAGCCCTGCTGCCACTGTAGTCCCCCCTCCATCCCCCCCCCAGCTTGCCGTCTAAAGCCCCATGTGTCTACTTTTCTTTGTGCCTGAGCACATCTGTTTCTAATCAAGCTGTCATACCCCACATTCCTGTGTGAGAGTTATGCCTTCTGGTCTCCCACAGTTTCATAAACAAAAATGCAGACAGACTTATTTTGCACGATGAATTCAAGTTGCACATAATTTAACCCGAAGAATGTTTCCTTTTAATGTTTTTCCATTAGTTCAGGGTGTTTTGTAACACATGGTAACAGGAGGAAATCCTGGGGTGGACTTTTTCCCGGTTGATGAGTCAGAGTTGTTCCATCCTTTTCTTGTTTGCTGGCCAGTGGAGAAAACAGAAATGAGAATAAAATGCTATGACTAACTTGCGCTGTGGTTCGTTGTTCTATAGTTTTAAAGTTATAGACCATTGAGGTGTAGTTTCCTATTCTGATCAGTAGAGGTTAGTGTTGTTTTGTAACGAGCAGAAATAAGATATAATTTTAGTGTTGTTGTGCAAGAGTGTGTGCGCTAGTGTGTTAGTAGGTCAGCTGCAGTATTATAGTGTGCCCTATAGTAGTCAGTGTTTCTGGGATAGTTAGGAGCTCCGTGTGCCTGTAAAAGAGGATTTTCACGATTTTAGCCAGATGGTGCTGGTGTCCTTGCTTTGAGGAAAATAACGGAAACAGTCCGTTTTAAAGTATCGAACTTCTCCAGATAGCAGATATTACTTTTCCTGGTCGATCAAAGTTTTAAGTACGCATGCAGGATATGTACTTTAAAATGGCAATAGAAAATACAATTACTTACATTTAGTGTATAGGGAACCTTTTTTATTTATTTATGCATTTAGCAGACATTATTATTATGATTATTGTACTATTTGTGTATGTGTGTTTTGGTTTAGCAAGTGAATTTCACAAAATATCTGTGTCAAAAATATATGAATAATAATAATAATAAATAAATAAATAAATAAATAAAATTTAAATAGTATTTATAAGAAGGCTTTTCAAATCTTAAGAGTAGTATGCCCACTAGATGGGGTATAGGACCTGTACTTCTTTATGAAAGTGCTGATGTCCTGTGGAAGAGACCATCAGAGAGATGCAGTAGGGGAGATTAGCATGAATCTGTGTCAGTAGGGGAATGTCAGTGTAGGACAGGCATAGAAAGCAAACTGTGTGAGAGAAAGAGGGAGCACGTGCTTCAATCTGAGTGTGGTTTGCAAAGCAGGGCAACATGTTATTTGAACTCTTTCTAGGTTATGAGGTCATCTATTGGTGCGTAAGCAGCAACTTTATGCTTTACAGTCTCATCCCATGAGATATGAATTTGATGTATGTCTGCATAAATGTTTTTTAAATAGTAAATATTTTAGTGAGGATGTCATTAAAAACAAGCTGAAAACCCTCATTGGTCTGTTGGTCCGTTCATAATCCTGTGACTGTGCTTCAAGGGATTGATTTTATCTGCATTATTAGAATATTGATTATACTTATAAAGCACATATAAATGCCTCATACCTAAACTACTGCGAAAAGCTACCTTACTATCAATAAATAAGCAGCAAATTGAAATACTGCATATAAGTTATTTAATTATCATTATTTTTGTCTTAATTTAATTAATATATATTTGTTTTGTTACATTTTATTTTAGTTTTTTGTTTGTTAAAAAAGTTAAATGTTTGTATACAGTTCATTTAATTATTATTGTTATTAGGAATATTCCACATTTTGTTACATTTGAGTTTTGGAATATACGTGGCCTTAGCTTATATGAATTAAAATGATGAATAAATAAATAATTGAATAAAAGGTCATCCGGTAAAAGAGGATAGGGATGTGCCATCTGTTTTCTTTACAGTATTAGAGTAGCCTTCATCCTTATCTTGCCTCCTTTCGGTCACATGATCACTAATCACCATGTTTGTGTTTGTGGTCTTCCTAAGATATCTGGATGGCAGACATGATGGGGTGAACGGACCTGATGAGCCAGATTGGAGTCTTTATCAGATTACAGACCCTATTAAACGATCTGCACAGCAGCAGTGCCGGATGAGTGTGTCATGTCACTGCAGTGATGTGATTGCCTCTCAACCTTACCAGAGGTCAGAGTATTTGAGATGACTTCAGATTGAAATTGACAATTTTTTAACATACACAATAATAATAATAATAATAATAATAATTATAATAATATGTAAGTTTTAAAGCATGACGTTTGAATTATTATTATTATTTAATTAATTAATTTATATTATTTGTTTATGTGTTTCTTAGTCTTTAACAGTACTGTAAATCCTGACAGTCAAAAGAAAAAAAAGAAAAAGGTTTGAGTAGGACTGTATATTGGCTATTTCCAGTTAGGTACAATTAACTTGAGTACAAAATAAAAAATGCTAGTTCTGGCTAATTTTGTCCTAAATGCATATCTGATATCGATATTATATTAGTTTCTTTCATATTTATTAATTCAACATATTTGTCAGTACTCCTCTGTGTGTCTAAATCAGTCAGCATTTGTGAGCACTGACTTGCCTTGCAAATGATCAAAGTGCTATTCTTGGTGCAAGTAGATGTTTTCTTTGGTAAGGTCTGAATCCTGTTTATATGTGTGTTTTGCTGCAATAATGGTCCCATTTAAAGATGCAGGCTTGAACTAATGTATTCCACACTGCTTCCCCCTTCCTGGACACACTTCCCTTCTCTCACAAATTCTGGATCCCTTTCTGTCTCCCCAACTGCTTTGTGTTGGAGAACAAAGGCTGAGCGTGTGCCACTTCAGACAGCCTGGCCTGCTGTGCTCTGTGTTGGAATATAGCTGTGTGTGTGAGAGAGAGAATAATGTCTATAGGTCATATAACTAAATGCCATCAGTCTCTCAGTGAAAGGGACATCTGCACAGCCTCCACACAAAATAACAATTACCATCATAATAGCAGTGTATTCACACTCATACACAAGCACTAAATAATTCAACGCTTTCTGTAGAGCCAGTGTGCAGGAATTGACTCTACTCCAGCACTGATGAGCAACACACTCTAATAAACCCGGATAAATCCATAACTTCTCTGCAATGCTCCCATGTTTGGTTCAAATTAAGATTGGTTATGCTTTATTTTAAGGTGTCCTTGTTACCATGTAATTATACATTTTAGTACTGGATAATATTAATTAACTACTTAATTTAGTCTTAGGGTTACTTGCATACAATTAAGCATATTTTTTCATTATTATAATAGTAACTACATGTAACATGTCTAACAATGGCACATAACATAAAGTGTTTCCTAAAAATCTACTTTTCCCTATAAACAGTGAATATTATCAATGCATGTCATTTCGTGATTGTGAGTTGAAAGTTTTGATTCCTGTCTTATATTTCAAACCTCTAAGTGACCTACTTTTAAATGTCTGTCTTCAGGGCAGAGTGATTTAAAGTTTTATTCCCCTGCGTACCAAGACTTACATTATATCAGGCCATTTGTGCAGAATTCAATTAGTGTTTTGTTCATTTTTTATTTTTTTCCCCTGCTTGCACCATAACACATTGCTCCTCTCAGGAACGGGGTGTAAATGGAACTTGAATGCTGTCAAATCCCAGAATAGAAACTCTAGAAGTGAATCTGAAGTTTAGAGACATCGCATTTTATATTCTTCTTCTGCTGTACGCATATAGTGCTATGGGCAAGAAGCCGTTTTACTCAAGAACCTGCTGACTGAGGTACAGAGTAATGTTCAGGATCTCAGGGCCTTTGTCCTTGTTCACTCAGGCTGTGTTTGTGAACAGATGGACCATTAGTGCACCCAAGCTTCACATCTGCACAGTTCGAGCCTGGACTAAATATAGTCGGTTGATTGAAGATGACGTCACACATGTCTTATATGGCCAGGGCGAGCAGTAAAAGTGCGCCACATGCACGTGCACAGTCACCATACACATGCATATGTATGGTTTCTTTTTTTTATTGCACATTGAAACTGCAATGCTCCCAAGCGCCGCTAGTTGGCAGCACTAGCAATCGTCTCTTTATTCTACTACACCCCTCCTTGCTGTTTTTCCTTTTTTCCTTCCATTCTCCCCTACTCATCTGAGTTTTTTTTTTGTTTGTTTGTTTGTTTTTTCATTCATAATGCTTGTCTCCTTTAAGTGATGTGATTGTAATCTGTTTTTTATTTTTATTTTTTTGCTATTGGTATTGTTCTGTAATTTTTTTTCATGATTTCTCATTTGATTTTTCACACTGTTTTTTACATATATCTGACCTAAATCAAACATCTGCTCCATCAGCTTTTGCCCTGTGACAGATTCTTGTGACGTTGCCAGCAAACTGTTCACCTTGGCAGTCAGGCAAAGACATACGACACTGCAGTTTTGCTCTCGGATCTCCCCACTGAACATCATATTAACTGGGTATAATACTGTCAGTCCCTGCCTCTTTTACTCTCCATATTTCACCACCCAACCTTCCAATTCACAAATGCACACACAGCATGGCATATCAAGGGTTAAAAAACCAACCCCACCCTTTCAGAATCTCACTCTGACCTAAATAATCCAAAATGGCTGCTGTGCAGCTTCATATATGAAAATGTATCTCACCCCTCCCTTTCCTTGTTTTCCTCTCTTTCTGTTCTTATTCTGCATCTGTATTCATTCATTACTGCACGGACGTGGCTTGACATCATTTTGCTGTGCTTTGCATGTAGAGCTTTCGTATTTGTGGTCAAAAGCTTCATTGCTGGATGTGCGTTTTCATAAAGAGAGATATATGAAGGCGTTGTCAGCAGGTTTCTATGGCTGTGGTCTCTGTCAGGAGCATGGTGTTCACAGCAGGCGCATTCGCTGTGCGTGGGTGTGTGGGTCTGGTGTGTGATCAGTGTGTCTCACCGTGTGTTTCTCTGCAGGGTTGAGCTCTGTTAATCCTTCATCTCCAAGCTTAACACAGATGAGATCAGCCGTTTGGGCTATTTGTTTTTTACAGCACGTGCAGTTGGACGTTCATCCTCACAATAGCAAAATGTGTGTCAGGGAGTTCTAAGCAACATATAACCGAAAAATATCCCTGTTTACACCATCGTTTGGAGTGTTTGCTCATCTGCCATACATTATAGGGCATTTCCTATCACATTGAAATTAGATGTCTTCAAGATATTGATGGTTTAGAATCTAAAACTGACATATTTTGTCCACGGCAGATGATTTCTAGATCATGAGATCTTTAACAGAAATATTACAGAAATCTTATATCGTACACATATCAGAGATTCTTAATGGCCATTCAGACAGATTAATCTTTTTTTTTTTTGTGTTAGCCTTATAATCATAATATTTGATATTCACAAACATATTGTTTGTTTTAAGGTTGATTAAATGCCTGGGGTCACAGCCAGATCAGTCTGTCTCCTCTGCCGGCCTACTGCTTCAGTCATCACTTAAACACATTATTCAGCTCGAGGGTGCAGATAGCCAATCAGCTATGAGGACTGCATGTAGCCGCTAGCTGATTGGAGGAAGTGTGTGGGAGTCTCCAGGTAAAACAACTCACCCCTGTGAGAAAAAACAACATCCTTACTGCTGCTCTCTCCCTCTTTGTTGTTGAAGTCAGCAACGTAGTCGGATGGATAGATAGATATTCTGTTATCTTTTTGATAAACATAGAAAGTCTGAAGTGATGTCTTCATCCCTGTTAAATTACAGTCACCCTCATTAGCCTTTATGAGAGCAATCGTAAACATACGCTTCAGATTACATGGCTGTGTGTAAAGCGTGTACAGTGTGGAATCACACTTCCATGGCTGTTTAGAGCAGAACCAAAGAGAGAGGCATCTTATCTCATCACTCTGCCCTTCATCTGTCAGTCTGTCACAACTCAATTAGCTTCAGGCTAACCCCACAAAATGGCGTTCGTCACCTCATCATCACCTCATGTTCACAATCGAATATAGAGAAGGATGTATTTCGAAGAATGGTACATGTTACAGAAATGGCTGTTGTTGTGATGCTACAAGATTCATATTTATAATGCATAAGTGTCTAAATACATTTGGTACACTTGTATTAAATAATAGTTCACCCAAAAATATATTTTTTAAAAGTTTGCAACCAGGCTGTTAGAACTACTTGAAGGTGAGTAAACGATGACAGAATTTTAATTTATGGGTGAACTATTCTTTTAAGTCTGAAAATAAATCACTAGTTATGCGAGCAAAGCGTTTCCAGTAATAGGTGATATTGTACAGTTTCTGTTTGATGTATGTTATATAAGGATTCACCACTTTACCGCCTACACATAACTCATGCATGAATACCTCAAGGAAAAAACACCCACTTTGTGCTAATCAAATGAGAAGGGGTGTGTGGATTAGTATGTGAATATAGGGCAGTTTTCAGGGTCGTAGTCAGGGCTGATGTGATTGATATGATGGCAGGTCGGCCACTGTGTAAGGTCACATCCTCTGAAGCCTTCCGGCTATGTGGATCTGTTTGATCAACTGTATGAGTATCTGTTACTGTAGTTCTCTCTGATCAAGCTGTGTGTATCAGAGCGACTCTCTGACTGGCAGAACTAAATTACAGTATATTGTCTCTCCCTTTTTCTTTGCCAGCTTGTATCGACTGTGACATCAGTCCAGTCAGTGGCTCGACCCAGAATCAGACGGCAGGGAGACGTAATCAGGCTGCATAAAAGAAAATGGGGAGGACAGGCCCTGCACAGACAACACATTTCTCTAGTGACCGACTGAATGGTTTAGCCCTACCCACGCTTGCTCCCTCACCCACAGCTGTTGTGCCACAATTATTGAAACAGAAAAAGAAAAAAGAAAAGAAAGAAAAAAACACACACATCAGAGAATGACACACTATATACAAATTAGTTTGAATACACACTATATACAATTGACCACCATGGTTTATTATACATGCTTGTCATAGTTTCCTCTTGCGGTTGGTACTGTTAAGATCTCTGCCTGTTTTTGATTTGGTCTTAGACACAAATGAAGGGGAAAAAATGTTGTACTAACATTTTTCATTTGAATCTTTTTGCATTTACCCTGATTATTAATGTCATTAAAGATTAAATGAACAATCAAATAAGTGTGTTAGATATCATGAACTGACTATCAATATAACAACAACAACTTATTGTATACTTATTTTTTTAACATACATTTATAAATATATTTACATTATTAATGTAATGAAACATTATACATTGTACAATGTATACTTATTAGATAATATTGTTCAATGCTAATTTCTATAAATTTATAGATTATGTAAATCTTATTTATAAGTTATACATCTAGAAAAATATTATATGTAAGAAATGTCAAAAATAAGTAAGTGTTCACAAAACAAGTTGCATATAAATAAACTGTATTATTATTATTATTATTATTATTATTATATTTGTTTCTATATACATTTCTAAATATGTAATTACATTATTAATGTAATTTTACATAATTATGTAAAATTATTCATAAATTACACATTATTGTTCATTTCTAATTCATGAAAAATCATAATTGTGGCCATCTAATTTATATATCTTGAAAAAAAATGTAGAAATTAGTAAAAAAAACAGTGTATGTTTACAAAACAATTTTCATTAATATATTAAACATAATATCAGTTGTTAGCAAATACATTTTATATTACTATTTATATTATTATTCAGTTAAGCTGCAAGTATCATGCAATATCTATATTTTTGTAAAGTGTTACAAATGAAATAAACCATTAGAGAATTCAAAAAGACCAGTTGACATCTGCATCCTTGCTTTAATTGACACAGTATAAAAACAACGTTATCCTCTTTTTGCAAGCTATTTCTTTCCACTGTTCACCCTACGAAATGCCGTCATCCCTTCTTTGTCTGTTGCCATAGTTACCTTGCTCCTTGTTCATAATAAGGTTCCTCTCCCCCACCCTGTGTGTGTGTGTGTGTTCATGTATGTGTATACTCTTGCTCCAGGCATCTCTCATGCATGCTATCATACATACTTTGATACCTAGAAAAAACGAACAAAAGAATTAAAAAATAAAAGGCTGCAAGGAAACAGGGAGGAGAGATTGAGAAGGAATAAGAACAGAAGGAGTAAAGGGGGATGGTGCAGTCCGACAGTAATCCTCTTACACTGATGCCACACTGTATGCAGCTTTAAACATGATAGTTTTGGCACAAAGCTAAAAGAAAGCCGATAGACTTAGTGGGCTGCGTATGATTATTTTCAGTACATTTCCTACTCCACTGACCTGCAAAATGCTCACAGCTGCTGCACAGGTGGGTTAAGGTCGGCCTAGAAGCCTGCGTTAGTAAAATGCAGACTGGCACGTAGATTTAAGGATGCGAGGTTGCTATGGAAACGGCCACGGTGGATGGAAGTGGGGGACAGACCGGTTTTATGAACCCACGCTCTGCGGAGCCTCTGCGGTCTATGAATATTATATAGGACAAGGACCCACTCCACTGACAAGAATCTATAAATATAGACAGCATTTCAAAGAAACTGTATAGCAGAAAAAAGCAAGGTATTTGAAAGTAGGGAGAGAGAGAAATTTTGAGGAAAGGAGGAAGATGCTGGTGGGGGTACATGGGAAAAGCTGATGTCATGTTGAGCTAATGGGGCAACGAAGCATTGCTTTCCTTAAAAGACTTCGTGAATCTTTCACACTCTTCGCAATCTGCTAAATGCCTGAAGGGAAGAAAGACAGTTTTCTAAATGTTTTCTTGTTTTAGCTACAATGTCTGATGGTGAATCTGTAGATGTCAGTATTTGTTATTTCAGTCTTGAATTGACCCTTCACAAAGAGCATGACTAACAATCAGACAGGAAAGTATAGATTATACTTAACTTCGGTGCTTGGCCTAAATGTAAAAAACGGCGTGCATTTGTGTCTTTCCAGCGGTGAAATAAAATACTTTCTGATGTTTATTTATGTTTGTAGTGCTGGGCAATGACTAATCAGGATAAATCACATCCAAAGTACTGTGGATATATTTGTTAAGTATATAAATATACACACACACATGCATGTATACAATAAAGACAAGTATGCAAATATATTGTTTACATATTAAATATACTTACAATAAATTGCATTAATATAAATACTGTATATACATATAAATATTTTGTAAATATATGCTGTATGTGTGTGTCTTTTAAATATGCATAATAAATATACATCTGTATATTGTGCTGGAAGCACTACTTAATTTCATAAAAACAAAAAGAGGATTGTTCACTTATAACTTGAACACAGGCTACGGCGATCATTTACGATACATTAAAGAGCCACAAAACTGTTTATTGTTTGAATTTCTTACAAATGACACAATTTGAAAGCTAAGACCTTGTTTCATACTAGAATTAACCTGCTCTGTCTTGGCTGTTTGCATGCTGTCAGTGTCCTTTTTGCTTCTTGATGTGTAACATTGATGTGTAACATTAACTAATGCAGGTTTTTTAAACGGTCAGTTCAACATTGGATCCTTGTTGATTTATATACGATTCATTGCCTTTTACATTTCATCTTTCTCTACCCATCCTCATGACAAGATGAAGAGAAAGAGTCCCTCTCTTCTCCTTCTCTTGGAGTCTCAAAATGTCTTTTTGGATGCTCAAAATCCCTGTGCTGGTGGGAGGGCTCGGCTGACAGCCTTGTTTCCATGGCAACGGGAGCTGCAGAGGTTTTTTTTTTTTTTTTTTGAGGCTGTCGACTCTATATTCCCTGTGTCTGAGCAAGGTGGGGGGAGGAAGGGAATTGGACGGGTGAGGTGCGGATGTTCGTTCGCCTGGCAGATGGAGTCCTTTTATTCCGGCTCTTGTTTTCCCACTGAATGACTTCAGTGCTGTCTAACAAAGCAAAAAAATGCAACAAATCTGTGTCCAAAAAAACAAAACAAATGAAACACCACGGAACCATATGCAGTTTTATGAGCAAATCAGTGCAGCTCTTTTGAGGAGTACGTTAGAGCCACCTGACAGTGAGCAAGTTATTTTTAAAGTTTGAATGATTTGAAAGAAACTATCTGCTGGGTGTGAAGGGCGTTATGGGTCAGCTGATCTCTTACAAGTAATTGTGTGCAGTGTTTTAAGAGGAACTGACCTTTCCCTCATGGAATGACCGGTGACTCTGTGTAATGGCAGCTGAAAAGACCATCTGCCCCTCTCGTGTGTTACAAATGCTTCTGTTTGTGTGGGGCATTTACTGGCAATGCCACGTGATTTGCAGGCTCTGATCAATGACCTTGTTTATGCTGGTTAACAGGCAGCTCGGGTTGAACAGCCTAAACGGTGCCATTGAATGCTGCCAGATAGTGAAGTCAGGGATGAGGGAACTGAAAGAGATTAATTAGTTTATGTATGTATGTATGTATGTATGCGCGTGTGTGTGTGTGTGTGTGTGTATATATATATATATTATTTTTTTAATGATATTAATATCATATATATATATATATAATATATGCATTTATGTTTATTAATCAAAGTTTTGTTTTTATGTTTCATAGCATATATCAAAATATAGTTAGTATGTTAAAAGTTCTTTTGAACCTTTGAGCAAATCCTAAACAACACACTTTCCACCAATAAATAAATCATTTTTATTTTATTATTTTTTTAATGGATAAGCATAACTCTATTCAGCATTGATAATTACAAATGTTTCTGAAGTAATGATGCTGAAAATTCAGCTTTGCATCACAGTAATAAAATATCTTAAAGAAGAAAACTAAAAAAAAATAAAATAATATTTTTTCCTAATTTTACTATTGTGATTAAAACTATCCATTACCCATGCATCATTGATTGATTGATTGATTGATTGAGACTGTGTTTTCTGACATCAGCAGTGATTGGTGTTTCATGTCCTGAGTGTGATTTTTGTTGAGTTGCTGATTGGCTGCATAATCTCTGTGGCAGAAAGGAAATTGAAAGTTTAGTACTGAAGCAGCTGCTGTCTTGGAGCGATGCCCGTCTGAAGGAGTGTGTTAATGCTATCATGTCCTGGTACAACATCTTAGCCAGATTATGTAGGGACAGCCTCCTATAGCTCCTATAACACCTTCAATTGGATAGTGCATAAAACGATGCTAGACATGATGCTAGAAAGACTCTCCTTATAGTTTAGTTAAAATGAAATCTGATACAAAGGGTATATTACCTCCAGCTGTCATTTCTTCCCTGTGGCATTTCTCAAGATGCTTTTGCAGTGGTGTATTTAAAGCTATTTCTGCCTTTTAATGCATCATATCTAAAACCTGAGCTAACAGAATTTTAGGAAACCTCCATTATTTTTTTGTATACTGATGAATATTTCTGTTGACCTGAATGAGGTCAGGGATTTGTATTATTTGCTGTGTGTGTGTAGGCTTTATTATGTGCATTTCACCTGACTGATTCTGATCACATCCTGCTGTTTCTCAGAATATTGGAGTCCTTCTCTCATCACCAAGGCAACGGCTGCAGTTGTGTGAGATGTCAGCCATTTTGTGGGGGTTAGGAAATGGCTTGGCTGAGAGCATGTCTGCTTTAATAAAATGGAGGGTTAAACCTTTAAAGAAACTCATCTAATTTAACCATGTTCTCGGCTGTACTCGATGCAATCTATAATGTGATTGTGTGAGTGAATCCAAGATCACATGACCTTCACTTTAAACTCACTCTCCAGACCGCAGATAGCATTTGTAGCTACATCAATAGTCACTTTAACATAGAAACCAACATTATTGTATCTGGTTGAGACCTTGTTCGGGACATTTCAATGCTGTTATGTAATAGCTGTGAGTCAAGTAGATACATGTGTGTTTTCTGGAGCCGAAAATGAGAGGAATAATATTCCACACAATTCATTTAGACAAAGCAGCAATTACTCCAAATGTCCCTGAGCGTACCAATAGCGGATTGGGTTAATGGTTTTGAAAGTAATTACATATTTCAAATGCTTTAATATGAGCAGGTGTTTGGGATTTTGCATGAGCCTTAGAATAAATTAGGTCGTTTTATTTCTCTTTTGATTGTACAGTTTTCTGGACACTTTTGGTAGTACTGGGAAGATTCGTGTTTCTCTGCCATTCAGAGCGCCTCCTTACACGTATGTCACTGCTATATATGGATACACCAGAATAAGAGCTGATGCCCTACTTCGGAAATCTCTGCAGAGCTCCCTCCTTCTGACGCCAGCATTCTTATTCTTCTTTCTGAACTGAACTGAATCAATAATGATTCTTAAAATGGGTCATTGGCACGTCCTGGAAAAAACAATGCACATTTTATTTCTTTGCACTTATATATATCTATATATATATATATATATCATTTCTTTATTTAAGGATATTAAAGTATATAATAAAATGTTTACTTTTGTATTGTTATTATTATATTTTATATAATTATATTTTTAATTATGTATCAATTAGTCAATTATTTATTCATTTTTTGCATATTTCATTATTTTTTGCAAAGTTTAAGATCCATAGTAATTCATGAGTTTTCTGACAATGACCTTAAATGTAAATATGAAATGTAAACTTGTTCATAAACAACCATTCAAAACCATTTTTATATTTTTTTTAAAGAATATAATAAACTCACCAGGGGTGCATTTATTTATTGAAACAAACAAATAAATACAAAAAATATTGTGGAATATGATTACAAATTAAAATAACGATTTGCTACTGTTTTCTAACAGTAAATGCTTTTTTTATTAATTCATTATTATTATTGATTTATTTATTCATTTTAGTGTCACTTTTGGTCAGTTTATTTAATATTTGCAGGATAAAAGTACCGTTTCTTTCAGATATCTTAATGACCCCAACCTTTTGAATATAGTTGGATACGAGTCAAATGACCACAGTTTTGTTAGTAGACAAAGCAATTAAAAAGAATTAATAAAAAATACAGCTCAGCCATGACTGTGAGTTCTGACAAAATTTTATTTCAAATGTAAGTGTTCCAATAATAAAGTAAAACATAAATCAACAGCAATATAAATATTAGCTTATAAAATAAAAAGGGTAACATGAGGTGCTAAGCATTTCTTTAAAGGAATCACAGCCAAATACAGAAGGTAGCCAAGCAGCAGACAGACATTTATATATAGATAGATAGATATTCATAGTCAAACAGACAGGAGTGGCATTCCAGTATCATTACCGACTGATTGGAATTACAAGCACAGAAAAGTACAGTAAGATGTGGGGGAGGGGTGATACTCTAAAGACAGTAAGTATCGACTGTTATCTTTCAAAGTTTTAGGTGATCGGAGAAAAGGAAAGTTCAAAAGTGTAATCAAGGAGGAAAAACACAAAAATATGCACAAACTCCACAAGCCTTAAGCTACGATTGCGTGTCTTCAGAAGTTTTAGTATATACAGTTTGGTTAGTTAATGATTTTGAAGCTTTTCTTCCTACAACACTACACTGGATCTTTTTTCTATCAACTTTTTTTTGTTGCTTTTTTTTAAAAAATACTGAAACATTCCTGTAACAGCCAGCCCTTGTGGCTCTAATGTTTGTACAGACAGGTTACACATTTTATATACACTGTGATGGTGGTTGGTGCAGAAAAATGGACGGAATCCTTCCATCTAAGATCCATTTAAGTACAGTGCTGTGCTTAGGTTAGTCGTTAGTCTTTCCATTCGTTCATCATCCGATTCATTCTTTTTGATGCACTTTAAGTTTTCCATTAACTTCTCGCACATTCACTTTGTGCTAAATCTTGAACCTTACAAAGGCTGAGATGATCTTTTCTGAGCTTCAACAACACTGTTTACATTGCTTGCTTTTCTAGGATTCTTATACCAAGCTAACAGGAAATAAAAGCAAAGAATAATTAAATGTTGTTAACCTAACATTCTGGCTCTGGCTATTAAGAAGTTAATGAAGACTGATTCTATTTTTAAATACCATGCCAACGGTGTCTCACCAAACGTAATGTATCCTTTTTACTCCAAAAACTAGTTAAATATGCTTTCATGTGCCCTCTTTTTTTTCTTAGTATCCCCTTTTCACTGCATAGTTCAGCTCAATATCTTTTAATTCAGTCAAGGTGAGAGTTGTGGCACATTGTTAAAAAGCCTACCAGCGTTTCATTTTGTAACAACAAGAAGCATCTACTTTGCTTTGAAGAAAAGGAGAAAAAAAAATCACAAAAAAAAAAGGCTGAAACATGACATTTGGAAATAAAAGAAAAGAAAAGAAGAAATCTATATTTTCTTCTTGTTTTAGTAATGCTATTTACAAGACAGCGTTATCTGTCAGAGAAAGAGCTTCAGGAATCTGAACACATCTCCTTTCGTTCGGTCATTCTTTCCGTTTCAGCGACAAAACAGGAAATGCTTGATTCGTGGGGGTTATTGAGTAAGATATTGTAATAAAATTCAAAATACAATAAATAAAAATGGGGAAATCTTAAACAAACCTCACCTAAAAGAACATCGCATGTAAAGCTTGTTGATTCTTTAACCAAACCTGTGGACTCGTTTTTTTTTTTGAGGAGAGATGCTCAGATCCTGGCGACATACTTCTGCAGCTCTGATAGTGCTTCCACGCTTCTGTCTTACTTCTTGTCTTTCTTAGTTGGCTTCTTCTTGCTGGCAGGTGTCTGAGCTGCCTTGGGGGCTTCGACGGGAGGGAGAGCTTGGGGTGGGGGAAGGGCCTGCTGGGGTACCTGCTGCTGAGGGTTGGCCGTAAGGGTGGCGGTGCTGCCTGGGATGTAGACGTTCTGGCGGTAGTCCGGGCCGTATTGTGGATTGTAGCGAGGGCCGAGAGTTGCAGTGGCTTCACTTGCTACTGAGAGCAATGGTAGGATGAGAAAAAAAGAAATAGGAGTTATAGAGACCGTAGAAGAGGAGAAGAGAGAGAGAGATGGGACTGGTTATGGGTTGTTCGCACAGAGCTCATAATTCAGTCACTCAGGAACCGCATTGCAGCTCCCTCAGTGACCTGGTTCTGCCTGCCCATCCCCCTTGCATTATGTATGCCGTAATATCGACACACATCACATACTCAGCAACGCACTTACAGAACTGACGACGTGTGTATATACAAGAATAGCCCTCTAAAAAAAAAAAACAGGTCTTGTGAAATGCATTGCAAATGGAAGTGACATTGTCATCTAACAGCAGCGTGCATGTTTCTTTTTCACATATTAATATTGAAATTGTAGTCCTTAATTGATAACCTTAACCAAACCCACTCTTGTTAAGAAGTGCACTTAATTGTTCTGAACTTGTAGTGCACTTCAAATCGTACAAGCATATTTAAATAAATAGAAGTTGCAGATTAATTAAATGAAATGCAACTTAAAGGGACAGTTCAAACAAAAATAAAAATTCATCATTTATTCACCCTCAAGTTGTTGAGTTTCTTTCTTCCGCTGAACACATTTTAAAGAATGTTAGTAACCAAACATCTGATGGTAGCCATTGACTATCATAGTATTTGTTTTTCCATTCAATGAAAGTCAATGGCTACTGGCAACTGTTTGGTTCTCAACATTCTTCAAAATATCTTATTGTGTGTTCAACAGCTGAAGAAACTCTTTGGAAAAGCTTTGGAACAACATTTGGCTGTTGCTCAAAACACTTAATAATGTCAGATTTATAGTGCGTTTAAAATAATTGTTGTAATAATCTTTTGACATGCTTTAAGGGACACTTGTTTGTGTGAACTGTGTGTTAAATATATAGTGTAAAGTTAACAAATTGCAGCTACTGCACATTACAAAAATGTAAAACACAAACATTTTTAAAAAACAAAATCCATATATCTTTAAATAAATTTTTAGTAAGTGACTAAATGCATTAAATTTAGTTTGCACATAAGTATGTTCTTTTATTATTTCTGGGCCATGGACAATAGATAACTCTATTCAAATCTAAATATGTGTATTGTTGTTTCATTAAATATACATTTATTACATGCATACAGAAATGATACCAGCCCAGTAAAATTTGAACTATGGACTGTATATACTATTGTGACTATTTCTCTGCTTCATGCAGCACCTATAAATATGTGAAAATATTGTAGATAACACCCTTGAGAGAAAAAGATGATATTCATCTACACTAGAGAACAACATCAGCACAGTTCTGTCATCCTGACTGCAGCTGCTGAGAGGCAAAAGGCCCCTTTGTCTATTTACACTCAATAACTTTGACTCTCTATCAGTCAATAAATGGTGAGATCCATTTTACTCCGGAAGCCACACTCACTCTCTTCTCTTTCTCCTCTTACCTCATCTCCCTCTCCCTCTTTCCTAACATCATCCAGTTATTACCGGTTATTAACAGCAGAAGTACTTCTCTCCTGTAAAGACCAGCATATACTGTGTTTTGGATGCTGGTGAGCGGATTTGCCCCCAAAGGGTTGCTTAATTAGCTTAACCAGCAAGATTATCATGAAAATTTAGCTTGTAAAGCTGATCAGCCTGAAGGAAATCTCTAGCATTGAAACTTTTCGCTTTATAAGCAAACTTCTTGTTGGCTATGCTTTTACTTCTGGTTCAAGTCTGTGCTAATGCTTTCTCCCCATTCTCTTATTTGCTCTCCTTTTATACCAAAAGAGGGAATAATGAGTGAGATTGAGACTCACCGTTTGCAGCCGCCATCAGAGCCTGGAGCTGTTCAGCTTCGGTGGGGGGGTTGGGCCACGGTCCTGTTCCTGCGATCACACCAGCGCCGGCACCTGCCTCACCCGGATGAGCCCTACATGAAAGAGAACAGGGTTAGTGACTCAACATACACTCAAACACATTCATGGTGCTTGCTTTATTTCTTCCTTCCATTTTTTCTCTGACACATATATGAGAACAGCAGCCACCACGTTTGCCAGCATAAATGTACCCGGTTCATTAGCTGAGACAGCCATTTTGTGTGACAGGGCAGGACAGTGCAGTCAGAAAATGGAGGCTAAAGTCGAAGAAGCAGTGGTAGACATGAAGTAAACAGACAGATGCATTGATCAGAATACAGTTGTGTCTGTTTATACCATCTGGCTTGACAACACATACGCTTTGCCCTTTAATCAAGTTATAAAAAGCATTTTTTAAAGGGATATTTCACCCATTTTGTTCATTTACTCACCCTAATATTGTTCCAAACCTATATACCTGTCTTTTCATCTGTAAAATATAATGCCTTGCACACCTAATTCATATGCAGGTGCATCAGCAGTCTAGTATTAACTTGACAAATAAAAATTTACTTTGTTATTTTGAGTACTGTCCATTCAAATTAAAGCTGTCAAAAATAAAGAATGATAATAAAAATCCTCTACTAAGCTTCCATTAAGCATTTAAATGGACAAAGAGTGTTCTGTGTTTCTCAGAAAGGCAAAAAATCATACAGGTTTAGAACAACAAGGACAAGTTAATGATGACAGAATTGTTATTTTTGGGTGGACTATCGCTTTAAGTATATGCAGGTTTTTACAGGCTGCTCAGTTTCGAAATGGCATGGCTAAAAAGCATAGTTTTATTCTCTTTCTCTGCCCACACAAACAGATTGATAGCAGAGCCCTACACAAGGACAGAAATATTTCTCTACTCTTTAGGGACAGACTTTACAGACTTGGCTCTACGAAGCCAAAATAAATCAAACCGGAACAAACGAGTTTACTAAGCACAGGTAAACACACTGCAATGACAACCCGCAGAGCGAGATGCAACAAACAGCTATCAGCGATACACATACATCCAAAAGCCTTATCCTCAAATGAACCAACTGCATGTATTTTGTGTTCACATTGATATGTGTAGGAACAGACTGGACAGCATGTCGCTGGAAGCTGCAGGACGCATAATCTGAAAGGCCTAAACACAACATTCCACTAGAAGGCTACACCAGGTGAAGTCAAACGCTACCACACACTAGCCTTCTCTTCGCCTTCACTCTACCTGGACTTCTCGTATGGAGTCCATCTCTGCTGCAGGGTGTGGAACCTGTGTTGGCTGAAACACAAGCACAGGAGCATGCAGCTGTCACTCAATCACCCTGCATCTGACCAGAGACTGACCAGAGCATGTGGATGGGTGAGGAACGTCTCTTTGACTTCCCTTTACCTTTATACCTTTTATACCCTTAAGGCATTGTGTTTCACAGGAAGTTGGTTCGCTTCAGATGATTGCTGTCATAATATATATGTTGTATTTGCAGGGTTTTATTCAACCTGGTCTCATAAAAATATGAACCTCTGTGCACTTTTTGTGCAACACCATTTTTATGTGCCTTACTGCACATTTCGCCGCAGTTTTAAAGAGAAATGTCCACTGAGTGGGCTAAAACACAGGTTTAATATGTGAACCCTGGCACATTTTATTACATTGATAGGTGTGCTTTGCGATGGTTCAGAATTGAAATATTGTGAACTCTAGCTAAAAGTTATGAATGCTCTATAATGTTGGATGTATCCCCAATGTCAAATACAACCCTAAACCCTAAACCGGATAGCGTTAACAAATGCAAAACTGCTAACATTAAAAAGCATAATCCCAGCATATTCATATTGTTGGTTTGAAATCATAACATGATATTCTTCAAGTAATTGTGCAAAAACTCTGTACATTTGTGTGAAAAGAAATAAAAGGTGTCAGAGTTATCATGCCTCTAGTGTTCATTTCTTTTGAAAACTGCAGTGGTATGTACATATTGGTACATATTTCGTGTCTCGCTAAAAAAAAAGTGCACCAATATACATGTATGCCATGACACCAGGTAGGTTTTATTTCCCATTTAATTTCTTTTGCGTGATATATTTTTCACAGTATTTTTTTTTGGATATTATTTGTGCAGGACTTGACTTCTTTTGCAGGTTTTTCTTTGCATGATTTCTTAACAGGATTTATTTTTGTAAGATTATAATGTCGTAAATTGCCGTTAGAATCATTAATATTCATAAAATGACAATTGTGGGCTAAATGTACAGATGGTAACACTAAGGAAGGAAAATTAGTAAATATTTTCATACTCTAATCTATATACAGTAGTTTGTTATTTGATTATTTTAGCTATAAATGTTGTTTCCTTAGCACACTGCACCATCAAAAATGTAAGCACTCAAATGTATAATCTCAGATTTTGAAAACACTAAAGGAATGTGAATTACTAGATGACTTTATATTCTAATCTAGATTTCTCTTTGTTTTTGGTAGTTTGGTATTACTACATTTATAGTGGCCACCAAATATCTAGGAACTGTTAACAGAATCCCAGATCTCATTCCAATCAGAGAGATTAAATCAAATTATTACAAAACAGTGTACGTAATACCACGTGGATAATCTCAAATGTATTTATAGGTTGCTAGACAAATAAAACTGAATCCAACACTCACCCACTGGGTCCAGGCCTCTGGTTTGGGGGAAATCGCCAGTCAGCATTAGGTGGCTTTTGCTGAAAATGAGAAGAAAATAATTTGTCAAAACTTTTGTTCGGCACAGACAATCACATCCACTATTGGTCCATCCTGGATCGCAGGGCCTTCCATCCTGTCATAGAAGGTTATAGTTCTGAAACCCAAATTTGTATTATTGACAGCAGAGTACAACTTGAAGCAATGTTTGTCCACCTTTACTGATGCGCAAAGAATAATTTGAGGGGAGAAGTGAGAAACAGATCAACAAAGAAGAACATAAAGTAGAAAATAGGTTGAGGGAGAAGGTGTGTGTGAATAATTGAAACTTCAATCATGTTGCTTTCACGCATGAGTGCATGTACATGAGGAGTATACACATATCAAACAAAGTATGAGCTCACCTGTAGGAGGATTATGGCTAAAGTTTCTCCCCCTTATGATTTTTTTCCTTAGTATCCCACATAATTCATTTGCATCTCCCCACACTGAGTCGAGTCATTATGTTGCAAGATAGCATTAAAAGCATGTGAAATACCACACTGCGATACTGCAAACTCTATTATAGATTCCAATAAAGGCTATATGATATCTGGAACTGTATGCAAACAACTGCATACACCTGCTTCTACTTCATATCATAATGACCTTAACAATCCGCCTCACCTGACTTGAGTATTTGAACACAATATTTTCAGTAATAACTCTCCTCATATTTATGCAGTTAAATTCTCTGCTGAGTCACTGGGTCTAGAAATAGCTCAGATTGTGGCCTGATTCTTAATACACTTGGCATTAGAGAGTGCTTAGTCCAAAAAGTGAGTCATGGAGCATTGGTCTGAATTAGTAACGTACACAGCATGATTTCCATCTAACTAAAGATTATTTTGAGAAATAGTGACAAGAAATATTTGAACCATACATTATGTTTCATTAACAGATGCAAACTTTTTTTTCTTATTTCAGTACAGTAACTGCTTACACTACCTGTTACATTAATGTCAATGACAATTTTTGAAATAAATAAATACTTCCGTTCAACAGGGTGCATTAAATTGATCAAAAATTACAATAAAGACATGTATAATTGTACGAATGTCTTCTGTTTCCACATACATGTTGTTCTTTTGAGCAGAGAAAAGGTAGTCTGTAATATTTCCTGAAAATCTCACCTTCATGAGTGAGTGAGTGAAGAGTCTTTTTGACAGCCGCATGCTTAGAGTGCTCTGCGGGGCCTTAACAAACACAAAGTCGCTCCTGCTAGAGATAGTGGAGAAACCATGCATGTATCTGTGTTTGTTGAAGTCCTGGGAGGCCCCCACGACCTCCATGTATCTAATAGGACCATCGCTATTTAGCCGCAGGTGGAGGTCATTGTGTTGGTGCTCCCGAGGTGTGTGCTTAAAACCACGTTTTTGCATAAGGCACATAACGTATCCGCGGTGGCTTAGCCAGCGCACCACTACAAAAATGATAACCAGGAATGAGACCGTAATAACAAAGGATAATATGATTATAAGGTACAAAGTAAGGTCAGATCCTCTTGTAGTTTTTGAGGTAGAGCTTCTACGTTCAGAGGAGACATCTAAAGCTTTTTCAGCTAGGGTAATGTTAACTACCACGCTAGCGGAGAGAGACGGCCTGCCGTTATCCTTCACAATCACAATGAAGCTAAAAATAGATTTCCTGTCTTCTTCTGTAAGTCTACGGGCTGTACGCAGCTCTCCAGTATGTGCACCTATATGAAACATTTCAGCATCAATGCCTGAGAAGCTATAGAATAACCAAGCATTGTGGCCACTATCTCCATCCACGAATGTGATGCGATTGACTAGATGTCCGATGCTAGCTGTGCTAGGTACCAAAAACTGCAGTGTCCCATCAGGAGGGGGTGCAGGATATATAAGCACAGGAGGATGATCATTCTCATCTATAATAAACACATGCACTGTAGTGTTGCAACTTTGAGTTGGAGATCCTCTATCAAGAACCTGTACTATGAATTGAAAAGCATTCAGTTGCTCATAATCAAACTTTCTCATGGCATATATCTGCCCACTACCTGGGTTAATATATACATATGAAGACACAGACCTCCCGAGAGCTTCGCTTTCTAAAATTGAGAAATAAATGGTGGAATTCTCCCCCACATCTGGGTCTGATGCAGACACGGACAGAAGGGGAGCATTTGGGGCATTGTTTTCGGCTATGTCCACAGAGTAGGAAGGCTGTGAAAAGACTGGGGGGTTATCATTAACATCTGAAAGACGTAACACAAAAGATTCTTGCGAGGAACGGGGTGGGGAACCAGAGTCTGTGGCAGTCACAGTAATAGCGTATTCAGCCACAGCTTCTCTGTCCAGAAGGCCTTCGGTCATTAAAGTGAAAAGCCCTTTATATGGCGAACTCATCTTGAAAGGCAACCGATAAGGGATGTGCACGCTCACGTCACCATTTTTCCCCGTGTCTTCATCTTTAACTTTGATTAGGGCTATGACAGTTCCTGAACTCACATTTTCAGAGATTACAGGAGAAACCACATTAATGCTGATAGCGGGGGTGTTGTCATTCACGTCAATAATCTCGATTTTGATATTGCACGAGCCCTCCATTGGAGGTATTCCTTTGTCTCTAGCAAGAACGGTGATGTCATATTGATCAGTGAGCTCGTGATCCACTAGTCCTGTAACTCTAATTTCACCAGTAGTAGAATTAACGCTAAAGAGTTTTAACACATTGTCAGAGGTGTATTTATCAAACATATAGGATATTTCACCGTTTAGACCATGGTCGGCATCAGCGGCATTAAGAGTTGTAACTAATGTTCTATGAGGTGAATTTTCTAAAAGCGTGATTCTTTTTGTTGGATTGTGAAAGTGTGGCGCGTTGTCATTGACATCTAGCACATTTATAAAAATGGCACTGTTGCCCGACTTTTCTGGACTGCCACCATCAACTGCAGTTAAAATCAATCTAAATTCGCTCGTCTTCTCTCTGTCTAGAGGCTTGTTTAAAATTAAAATTGGGGTTTTGCTTCCGTCACTTTTAGTTTCTACTTTTAGCATAAAACAATCGTTTTGACTAAGAAAGTAGGCGCGCAGTGAATTCACACCCACGTCTGGGTCGTGCGCGCGTTCTAAGCGGAATATCGTGCCTGGAGCAGCCGCTTCTGAAATTTCCAAATAAGTGTTTCGGCTTGGGAAGTGTGGCGCGTTGTCGTTAACATCCACAATTTCTACCGTAACGCTGTGCATTTCCAAAGGATTTTGAAGAGAAATTTGAATCTGAGTGTGACAGCGTAAACTTGCTCCGCACATACTCTCTCTGTCCATTGTTTGCTTGATCACCAAAGCTCCAGATGTAAGGTCTACGTCAAAATACTTAACATCAGTTTCCGAGATGATTCGCATCCCTCTTAGAAGTACCACATTAACGTCCATTCCTAAATCTTTAGTCAAGTGGCCAACAATAGTTCCTGGTTTAGATTCCTCAGCTGCAGAATATAAAAGTTCCGAGGCGTGCGTGGCAAAACACAAAGAATTAAGAACAATCCAAAGTCCAGCCCAGTCCAAAGATCTCTGAAAAAGCTCTTTACTCTCCATTTTCACTAGTAGCTAGCGACTCATTCTGGGTTTTAATTCATGCGTATCCTAGACCTAACAAGAATACGGTAAACACGTTTTGTGTTGTATCCATGATCTCCACCATTTGTACTTAGTTTCTAAACTAACAATACTGCTCTTAAGAGCAACAAGTCTGTGCGGGGCAAGAGCAAAAGGGGGTGGGGATAAAAACATGAGTTTCTATTGGAGGAAAGTTACTTTGCTTAGACAAAAGCGCACACGGAGCTGTCCAAGGTGCTGATAGTAGCGTCACTCTTTTTTTCTAAATAATTTACAATGTACAAAAATAACATGTTTAAAACTACGTTTGTCTCACCTGTTGGCTCTCAAACGTCCACGCGCTGTCTGGTAATGACGCATCAAGCACGTTTAGCGTGTCTGTAAAGTTTGTGGTGCTGCTGGGTTTAATGAGGGTGAGATCACTGAATTCTGACATTGGAGAAAGATAGGAGCCAAAGGACTGACTCTGAGACATCATGTCTCCTCCCAGAACCTCCACATACTTAATGGGCCCGTCAGTGTTGAGCTGGATCTGCAG
>JAUCMU010000002.1:6481297-6494910 GCA_032275025.1 Enteromius treurensis | reverse complement strand
AAGCTCAAAGGCAAATCGGTCTCTCTGGCGAGTTCCCATATGTAACGTCGAAGTGATTCGACTGAAAGGGTAACTTTGAAACAACCAGGACTCTTCCTAGATCTAGCCTCCTGAACAAACTGAGCAGCTGATGGAGAAGGGCTTTGGTAAGTGTGATGACCAAGAACCTGATGGCCACTCTAGTTGAGCTCCATGATCATATGTGGAGATAGAATAAAACTACAGAAGGAAAAACATCCCTGCAACACTTAATCAATTTGGGCTTCATGGTGGTGTGGCAAGACTCGATCCTCTCTTTAGTTAAGACGCATGAAAGCACACTTGGAATGGTAGCAGCCTTGTGCTGTGGCAGGGCAGAGACAGAGGGATTCATCGGAGTAGAAGTGCACAGCAAAATATAGAGATAACCTTAAAGAAAACCCGGTCCAGAGCATTCAGAAACTGGGCAGAAGGTTCACTATCCAACAGGAAAACCTAAACACACAGCAAGAGTGGCTTATAGACAACCCTGTGAATGTCCTTGAGTGGCCCAGCCACAACCAGGGATTTAACCCAATCAGATAGTTCTGGAGAAACCTGAACATGTGCATCTGCACCCATCCAACCAGACAGAGCTTGAGAGCTGAAAAGGTGAGGAGAAGAGTGGCAGTTAACTGAGAAATTGCTGATGAGCAAAGCTTGTCACATTAAACAACAAAAAAAAAAAGAAAAAGAGTTGAGAATGTAAAGATGCTTTAGCTAAATATTTAGTTAATGGTATGAATTTACAAAAATGTAAAAAAAATGTTTTTGGTTGTTTTTTTTAGGGGGGGGGGGGTTGCTATACAGTTATGGCTTATGGAGTGTAGACTGATGTGGAAAATTATTATTTTTTTTTTTTTTTAAAGCAGTTTAACGTAAGGCAGACACAAAACAATGTGGAAAAAAATGAAGGGGTATGAATACTTTCGCAAGACACTGTATGTATTTATTTTAGCTTTGGTCTGAAGGTGCATGTGATGGTGAAGGTACATGTGACAGTGTGCTAGACTATCTGTGATCTAATGTGTCTGTGCGTGAGGTGATGTGTGTGTGTGGCGTGTGTGAGCTGTCATGATGGTGTCATGATGTTTTAACTCCTTCAGACATGTTGACTGTAAAGCACACTGAAAGACTGTCTACATATATACAGGAAAGAAGGCAGAAAGGTACACAAAATGATGCAACAATCACCTCTTTTAAGTGTATTTTAAATATGTTTTAACATCCACAAGATTACTTGTTTTACTTGAGTGTCGACATTTGATGAGGTGTTAAGATTTTTATAGTAGATATAAAATACCGTTCAAAAGTTTGAGTTCATTAAGATTTTTTTTTTTCATGTTTTTAAAGGAAGCCTATTTTACTTCCTAAGGCTGTGATGAAATAGTAATAATGTTAATTATTGATGCACTTAACTATTTTCTAATTCAATATATAAAAAAATAAATAAATAAATACTGCATTTTTCAGTACGATCCTTTAAAAAAAAATCATTCTAATATGTGATTTGGTGCTCAAAATAATAATTATAATTATTATTACTGTTGAAAACAGTTGTGCTGTCTATTATGTAATGGTATTGGTGATCAATTGTATATTTATATATTTTATTTTTTTTTTAATTTTTTTTATTTATGGAAATTTCAAAATTTTTTACGTGAGAAATATAACTAATCTGAAACAATATAAATGCATTTTCTGTCAACTGAATGTATTCTTTCTGAAAATAAATAAATACATACATAAAAATAAGAGCAAAGAAAAAAAAAAACAGACTGATTTTCTGCAATGTAGGAATTCCGGAAAAAAAAAAAATACAGAAGAAATGTGAAAAGAAAGATGATATAAAAATTTAAGTGTTCATCAAAGAAAAAAATATGTGGATTTTTATGGAAATATGTTACCTTTTCAGTGCCTTTCTACTCTTGCAAAAGCCTATTTCATAATCTGATTTCCTCCAATACATTGTTCAGATTCTTTACCATCTTTATCTTCCCTTCATTCCTCACTCTATTTTTCTCTCTCAGACTGTCATCAAGCCATGCACAACATAAGCCTGGGAATTTGTGGTAGACAGTTGAAGATGTAGTATGTACTTAAAATTTCAACAAATACCACGCTGCACCCTAGAGCTGCGAGTATGCATTAAAAAGCATTATGTTGAAGGGACATTTCATTTCCTACATACACTTTCCAGTGACAGCCTTTGGCTTTCAGCACGGATCGGTGTGTTTATCACCATGGAAACCACAATCAGACAAGCCCCCACAAAAAGAGCAAGACTGTGAATTTTGCCACAGCACTCCTATACATCCATTATAAATGTACAGACATGAAGAGCAGAAAGGAAGTGGGTATAGCAGGGCATCTGCAATGCAGCATAGGGTGTGCCCAGCCTGCTACAGCTCCCATAACTCTCATCCAGTGTGTGTGTGTTAGCATGATGGATCTTTCTAATTCCCTTAAAGCTGAAATGCACCCGTGCCTTGTGGCAGAGTGGATCAGTAACTTTCTTGCCTAAGGAGAGGCTTGTCGATTGAGGGGTGTGGATTTATAACCACTGGAGAGGAAGTTTGGATACTGGAGTCTAAATGAAGAGGAAGTATTACAGAGAGTTGAGCAATTTTGGTTTATTCATCTTAATTTTTGGTTAATTGATGGTCATGGTTATGAATAAATCTTGTAAATGTAAGTAATAATAATAATAATAATAATGTGACATATTTGCATACAAAAAAATAAGCTTTTCTGAAGTCAAATCCCAATAATTCAAATAATCACTTTAATTTACATGTGTATGCAATGCAGTGACATGTACTTATTGGTACGTATTTCATGTCATGTATTTCATTTCATGTACACCTTGGTGCATTTTTAAGCGGGACATGAAATACGTACCAATAAGTATCCCCGCAGTTTCCAAAAGGAATAAACTTTAGAAGCAGTAAAACTTAATTAATAAAGCGCAACTACAGTTCAACAAAACGGTTCAAGTGATAGCACATTAACTTTTAGCAAAAAGTCCATGGATTTTTTAATTTTGAACCGCCGCAATACATATAATCAACATACAAAATGCCAGGGTTCACGTATCTGTGTTTTAGCACAACTCAGTGGACATTTCTCTTTTAAGCTGCGGAGAAACCGGCAGTAAGGCAAGTAAAAATGGTGTTTCACAAGAAGTGCACAGAGGCGCTTTATGAAACACGGCAGGCAATACATCATCGTTCAAAATTGTTGGTAATTTGTTTTTTAAATAAGCTTCTTAAGCTCACATAAATCATATAAATATCGCTTTTACCTTTATCTACTGCTCACTTTAAAAACAAACAATTTAATAACTAAACATAATAGCAAATTCTCTTAAAATGTCTCAAAATATCAAAATGAATATTCTGTCCATTATAATGCTGTGATGCCTACATTAACATTTCACTAAATAAACATTTTAAATGATCATGATTTAATTTTAGTGTTTGATTTTGTATTTATTTAGACTAAACCAAAAATAATTGTAATACATGCAATTATTGGTTATCGGCCATGACAATGATCATCTGACAGAATTAATATTGAATTTAATATTGGTGCATATCTAGATGTAAATTGTTTTGTATGCAAATTTGTACTATGTTTATATGGTGATCTAAGTGGCTCAGTAAAATTCCATCTAATTTATCCCCTGTGTATAATGTCCCCTGTGCCCCTTTGCACCAGCCTTCAGTCACAGAAAACCACATAAAACACGCATACACACGCGCACACAAAAGCATCCCTGGAGATGAGTCCACAGGGTAGCACAACATTATCACATAAAACAGACAGTCATTCACCCTTTGGAAACTGTATGTGTGTGGTGGATAGAAGAGGGGCCTTGTTGACTCCAGATTTAAGTGTGTGCGTGTGTAAAAGAGTTAGAGAATAAATATTTAGCTTTTCAGAGATGACTCATTTTGTCAGTATTTGTGCATCGAAATACCCCCCCTGAGAGTTGAATTTCCTGCTTATCGGGTGTGGGTAAGCTCACACAATCAGCTCATCTGCTAGCTTGTCCTTTATGCCTGGTTGTGAAGGACTGTGCATCTGCTGTGGAGAATGCTGATGACCTACATACTCAAGATCAGACTGCAGAGCCACTATGCCAGGGAAAGGCCCTTAGCAAACGCTTCAAAGCTTGTGTTTGTGCGTGATCAAGACAGACAGAGCACAGTTGGTCCACAGAGGAAGAGACGAGAGGTCAGGAAGAAGTCAGAGAGCTCCTGGTGGTCATGCTTCTGGTGTTTGTATGAGGCTCTATTACAGATACTGCAGACAGAAGAACTGACACTCTTTCTGTTTTACTAAATGGCTCATTTTAATCTTTTATCTTATTTCACCCTCTTTTGTTGAATTTGATCGGCAGCAAACATACACAAATTAGTATATATTATACTATGATTTCATATGGTTGTAAATTAACTTTGTTATCAAGACATATGCAGGGGGGAATACATTGGATGACAGAGTAAGTTTAAAAAGGGTTAATACCATAAAAATAAATTTTTAGTGCATCAGACTTTATGAACGATATGAACATATATATATATATATATTATTTTTTTTCCAGTTCCAGTACAAATCAGTGTTATTATTGTTAAATAAAATTTAAAAACTATTAAAAACAATAAATAAATAAAAAATCATTAATTGAAATAAAGCTAAAATAAAATTACATTTACATTTTTGATACTAAAAAAAAAAACTGCAAAGCATAAATAAAAAAAATTGGAAATGATGTTTTGGCAGCTAAATAAAAACATGTTTAAGTACATATTTAAGTAAACTAATAATAAGAAGAAGATAAATAGAAGAATTATTAATTAAAATAATAATTAAAAGAATATTTTAAACTAACATAATTATTAAAACCTTATTATTATATTATTAATTATTTTACAAAATTAAAAATGAAACCTGAAAATATTAAAAGGTATTCAAAATATAAATAAATACTGTAGCAGTAAATTAATAATACTAAAATAACTTTTTTTTATTAAAATACAAATATTACAATTAAACATTAATCAATGAATAATGGTATATTTATAAATAAATGAAAAAATAATAATAATTAACCTATATTATTAAATTTTATGGTCTTCATTGTTGGCAATTATTTGTTTAATGAAAATTATCTGAAACATTGTAATGTTTAATATTTTGAGGATGCTTTTTAGCTTCTGCTCTCTCTTCTATTTGATTAAGTTCAAATGAGACGGTTTCCTGCATAATGACATTGGGGGTCAGGATTTAATTATTGCCCGTCAGGAAATGAGGAAATTAGAGATGGGCATGCTTCATAGTGCTTTTACACGTTCACTCAGCTACCGAACTCAAGATCAGGACAAACACTTAACATTTAATTTTTATTTCGCTACAGCAAACAGCGAAGAGATGTTTTCCATATTCGTTCAGAGAGGAGTGTAACTCTTTCAGGACATTATTAACAGCAAAAGTGCTTACCTCTGTACTCCTGCCCTCAACGACGCAGAGTAACGCCAGTCAGCATTTGGTCCTTTGGGCTGGAGAAGGAGAGAAAGAGAGAGAAAGATGAGGAGGGATAAAGGCGAAAGAAGGGATGGAAGGACAGAAAAGGGTTATATACATTCTCATCAATAAATCATGCTGCTCTGTGTGTGTGTGTGTTTGTGTTTCTGTCTTGCATTTTAATATGAACCACAGCATTATGCCATGGCCCATGACTCACTAGTAAAAAACTTGTAAGGTGTTTTTCGTAATAAAGCACATGACGGACACTTGACAACATTACAAGGGATCCACGATATATGGTACCATGTGGACCTCACTCGTACGATTTTGTACGATTTGTCTAAACCCAGTGACAGGTGGGTTTAGATGTAGGCCATTTGTACAAATGTATCCAAATGAGCAATTTGTATGAAAATATGTACGATTTAGCAAAAAAACTCAATCAAATCAAATTAATTTTTCAGTAAGGTCAGAGTAAGGTCGTATGACTTCATATGAATTGGCCACCTCATAAAATATGTACAAATTGCCATAAGTTCAGGCTGTAATGACTGATATTAGTTATTTAAATATAATTGCATTGGCAGATATTATATTTTATTAGGTAAAGTATATGATCAATGTCACCTACACTTTTGAAGTTGTGAGTAAAGAATAATATCAATAAATCAATAAAGAGATATTTGCAATTATTTGTGAAATTTACCAGTGATTTTCTTTCCGTATGTTTTACATTTAAACTATAAAAAGGTTTTATTAAAGCTTTATTTACTATGTTACAAAAGTTTACTATGTTACTTTTCAAAGAAATGGTAAGAACACATTGAGGTAGAAAGACTCAAATGGTATTTTCATGTGAAATATATTTCAATAATCTTTATCATTAATTTACAACTTTGAAAAATGTTTTTTTTTTTACAGTGTAGATAATTTTTGCCATAATCTAGTGCTCATTCAAATTAATCCTCTTGACACTTATATCTAGAACCATATACTGTATAGAACCATAATTTTAGTATCAGCCATTTAACACCTTTTGGTCACAACATTACATAAAACAATAAATTTAAAAAAATTAATTTGGTATCAGCCACAATCACTAAAGCCACTACCACACATTTTTTTAAATGACTTCACCCTTATTGCTCTATACCATCCCTAAACTTCTTTCTGCTCTCCCAGCATCCATCTCCTCAGTTCCCATGGTACGGGAATGATATCATCCTGGGATACCAGCTGACCTCATGTAATATGATACTTGAGCATTTTCTGCCCTCAACCAGAGCAACTCAATCTGAGCACTGGTCACAAGATGGCCATGCACCTTGCAAGTCTCAACATAAGATGGTCATCTGTTCCTCCAGCAATTCACAGTGAATTAATGAAATGGCCTTACACAGAGGGAGAGCACAAGCACGTAGTTGCCACTCTTTTTATATTTGCCCTAGTAAAGAGAAGAAAAAAAACTAGGTTGTGTAATATGCGATAGGATGAGGCATTAGAGAATGGCCCAGATAATTTGAGTAAATAACATTCTTTAATCAGGTGAAGTCAGGGGGGAAAGAGTGCGTGCAAAGAGACTTCGTTTCGCTCCCACAATGTAATTTGCAGGGCTTGAGAATCAAAGGCTGGAGGTTAATTTCATTGCCTGCTCTCTTATCTTGGACAGACGGCCTCTGCTCCTAAATCCTCTGCAGTGTCGGATGTGCTGCAGTGCCTCTCACAACACATCTGAGGCTGTCAAGAGCATCTCTGCAAACTCTAGTTATTCTTGTACTGTAGACGTTTTTAGACTATTTTTGTATTTTTTAAACTATCTGCAACATCTCCTCCCATGAGCCAGAGATCAAGGCTGAACAGCCTTTGGATCATGTTCTGGCTAATTAAAACACATTTCACGAATCCATGGCTGACAGAGTGAACATGAATTCACGCCAATTACACTGACAAAAACACATCAATTCAACATCTATGACAGCAGATGCATTTCACAGGCAATACACTACAATGTATACTATCTGCATTAACTATAAGGAGTTTTTTCCTCAAGATCATCTATATGGCAACCAAAATAAATGTATTCACTTGAACTTAATATAGTGCACTCAAAATAATGTTAAAATTCAAACACAATCTTGGAATAAAGACAGTGACATGGGAGTGGGAGGAAGGAAATAATCCTGAAAATGTGATGACACCTTCAGATGTGGGAGCAAACGCCTGAATCATCATAAACGCAATGTGCTACTCTAGAAAGTCTTGATGTTTGACACTAATGCAGGGTGAAGCAAAGCTCTGTAAAGCTGCACTAGATAACCGCACAGTACAACAGGAGATGACAAGGTCAAAAGCTTCTGACACGTGGGCACAGAGCTTTCTTGCAACTCTTGGTCTGACCAAAATTACCTTTTACACTAAAACATACTGGAAACCAGAGTAGCACAATATTGAGTTAAAGCTCAATTCTGGTTTCCAACAGATCTAGATTTATTGAAATTTAGACAGACCTTGCGCTGCAAGAATAATTCTTGTTCTCCCATTATTGTTTAGTAATTATTAATAATCGATTATCATTTATTTAAATATACATATAAAAAAATGTTATAGTAAGTACATTTTAATAAGAAGCATTTTCTGTTTAAATATTATAAAATCAATTTTTTTTATTTTTATTTTTTAAGTGAAGTGCCATATAATTTGTGGTTTAAATCTAAAAATACTGAAAAAGTGACTAAATATATGGTAAAATTCAATAAATAAACTTTCTTCGCAATTTCTGTTTTATGATTTATATATATATATTATTTTTAGCATGAATTTATTTAACATAAACTGCCATTACATTTTTTTTTACTGTAATTATTATTATTTATTTTTTTTGGTATATTTGAAAATACATAAAAAGGCACACCTGTAGTGCTGCATCTGGCATACTAAGCCTGCGAACGAATCCACTTCCTCCTGTAAAAAAACGTTCGGAGCCCCAGGTGCCACTGATGGGTCGGCCCGTGTTATAGAACATGAATGTGTCGCTTCCTGAAGTAGCAGTCAGACAGGTCTTGTAGCAATAGGTTTTGGTCAGAGAGCCATTACCCCTGACTTCAATATAATGAGGCTCAACCTTGAGGTCTCGTCTAAGCACCACATTGTTATTGGGTTGAGAGCCACCACCACCACCACCGCCACCTCCTCCGCCTCCTCCTGAGCCACCTTCCACTTGGCCCTTCTGGGACACGCAGCAAGGTGAACAGGACCCGGGCTGGCTACAGTAGGCATGGCAGCGCACGATAGCCAGCACAACCACGGTCACCAAGAACACAAAGGTGGTTGCACTCAAGGCTACAATGAGGTACAGTGTCACATTGGAAAACAAGAGGGAGCTGTGAGGGCGGATGATTCGTTTGGGGTCAGGTGTGACTTTTAGTGGAACCTCCATGACAGCGACGTTGATTGTAGCAGTGGATGACAGAGGTGGTTCGCCATGGTCCCTTACTAGTACAGTTAGACTGAAAGAGGTGGAGTTCTCTTCAAGGACACGCCGCGTTGTACGAATTTCTCCTGTGTGTTCGTGAACTTTAAACAGATCCAGATCGCTGGCCTGGTCCAGCACATAGACAACCCATGCATTCTGTCCTGCATCTGCATCGTAGGCCACTACCTTTGTGATCAAACTTCCTGGTTCTGCGTTTTTCTGAACGGTCTCCGCTAAGCGTGTGCCATTGGCTGGAGGACTCACAATCTCAGGAGCGTGGTCATTTTGATCCATTATGTAGATGTAGACAGTGGCCACACGGCTGAGTGGCGGAATACCCCCATCCTGAGCTTTAACCTGGAAGTGAAACTCCCGTAATGACTCATAGTCAAAGGAGCGAAGGGCATAGGCAACACCAGTGTCTGCTTTAACAGACACATAGGAGGTGACCGGGATCCCGTGATTGTTGTCATTTAGTACCGTGTAGGTGATGCGAGCGTTTTCGTTGACATCCGCGTCCTGAGCTTTGACAGTGCAGAGCGAGGCTCCGGGCGCATTGTTCTCCATGACATACACAGTGTAGGAGGTCTGCTCAAAGCGTGGAGGGTTGTCGTTGACATCTGCGACGTCCACCTGAATGGTCTTCTTAGACGAAAGGGGAGGGTTGCCGGCATCGGTAGCGCTGAGGGTGACATTATAGGCTGCTGTGGTCTCACGGTCAAGAAAGGCAGAGGTCACCAAGGTGTAGTAATTTCTAAACGACTTGATTTTGAAAGGAAGACCAGGTTGAATTTCAAGGGTAACCTGTTTGTTAGGACCAGAGTCCCGGTCAGTCACACTGATCAGGGCCACCACGGTATCTGCACGGGCATCTTCACGCACTGGACTGGACAAAGACGAGAGCACGATCTCTGGAACATTGTCGTTGACATCCACAACCTCCACCACCACTTTGCAATGGGCTGCTACTGGAGCTGGGCCTTTGTCCATGGCCTGGATGTACATTTCGTATGAATTAGTGTCCTCGTAGTCCACATTGCTCTTGACTCTGATTTCTCCAGTGTTTGTGTCCATGCTGAACATCTGCCTGACCCTGTCTGGGGTGTAACTGCTGAATGAATAAAGCACCTCCCCATTTGTTCCTTCATCTTGGTCTGTGGCATTTAGTTTGATAACCAAAGTGTCTTTGGGCGAATTTTCAAGCAATTTGACTTTATATACGGAGCTGTCAAAAACAGGGTTATTGTCATTTGAATCCAAGACGCGAACGTTAATTTTTGCAGTACCTGTTCGTGCTGGTGTGCCACCGTCTGTCGCTGTCAGGATTAACTGATGGTAAGGGGCGAGCTCGCGATCCAAGGGCTTTTTGAGAACGAGCTCGATGTGCTTAGTATTTAACGAAGGCTTGTTGGAATCGAGAGCGAAATGCTCATTTGGGCTGAGCCGGTACAATCGAACCGAATTGGTACCGATGTCCGGATCTTGCGCGTGTTCGATCGGAAAACGAGAGCCCGGCAAAGCCGACTCTGTGATCTCCAATTGATACTCGTCTCTGGGGAACTGCGGCGTATTATCATTCACGTCTGTTATCTCCACCTCGACATTATGGTCTTCATCTGGGTCCTCAAGAAGAATCTCCAAATTCAAAACACACGCGGCGCTTGTATCGCACAATGCCTCTCTGTCAATTCTCTCGTTTACCAATAATTTTCCATTCTTGTGGTCCACGTACCTTTTTCCGCTGTCAGAGGTTACCTTAATCTTTCGGGTGGAGAGCTTTCGAACATCCAAACCCAAATCCTGTGCAATATCACCTACAATCGTTCCACTCTCCGATTCCTCTGGCACTGAATATCGTATTTGTCCGAGAGCAAGGCCACAAAATAATAATAATAGCAAAAAAGAAAGAGGCACTTTTTTGTCTAGGCAATCACATATCCCTGCAACAGCCATCGCAAGATCATAGGATCCGCAGACGGATTAAAAACAGCACTCCGCCTTGTCAGCCTGCAATATCTTGCCTCCCACTTCAGCATTAAAGGTTTTACATTTATGTGCACAATGGCCTAATTGTCAATTCCATTCTAAACACGCACGGATACTTCTCGGATGCGTCCATGTTTCCTTTGTCCGCGCCTATCCTTTTTTTTTTTCCTCTGCGCGCAGCTGACGGGTGTGTTTCCTTGCCACTGGTGCTGCATATTTCGCCGTGCTCTCTCTATCTCTCTCTCTCTCTCTTTCTCTCTCAGTTTCAAGCCACCCCTCCCATTCGTACTCCTTTTCCTCCTCTTCTTCATAGCTCAGTTCGATGGTGTTGGTGCGGCACACCGGGGGAGGGGCTGTCTACTCAAATATAATGCATTCTGATATTCGAAACCTTGTAAGAAAATATAACAGCTTGATGGAAGCAGCCAAAAAGCAACAGCTATATATATTAATGTCATTAAATTTGGAGGGGAAAAACTACACGTTAATTAGAAAGCGAGCATTTGGGATGCATTATCTTTCCGTGAACTAGGCCAGTGCGTTTTAAGCTTTGGTTCATCACTTTTGGAGAGTCACGGATGGAGAAAACACTCCAAATTAAAGTGTTTTTCTGTAAGAGACTGGATTCTGTATCTATATAACTGGCTGTGATTCCTCCCTGTTTTTTTTTTTGTTTTTTTTAAAGAGTGCCAAAATTATTTAAAATCTATAGTAAAACTAGGTGTAGCTTGTATACCCTGCCACGTAGTAAACAAAATTGTATTTAAAAACATAAAACGCATTTGTGCTGTTTATTATTGCAAAAATTTATTTTATTATTATTATTATTATCTCACTGTTCTGACAGGCAGAGACAGACATCTCAAACATGATTATCGTTGTCAGCTCAAAATAATGGCTATCCAAATTATTGTAGATTACCAAGTGTTTTAATGTTTCAGAAAAACAGAAGCAGAAGCTTGCTAATGTTTTTTTTTTTTAATATATATATATATACATATTTCAGTCTTTATTGATCACAGAACGGCTATATTCATGCAAATATATAATTATCATTGCCCCAGAATGCGAATTTCTTTCTCCGTCTGTGGCTTTGATTTCAGACAGACCAGGTCATTCGGGCGTGCGAGCCTGGGGCGGGATCTCTGTGCATCCGTCAAAATGCGCCACAGTGAGGGAGCGTGTCACTCTGAAACCGATGACATAAACTAAGCCAGGGCAGACTGCCAGCGTAAACCCGTGATTTAGAGTCTCCTCTTGTCATCACCATGTAAAGCAATAGATTAAATTTGTTTCTTTTGTCTAGCAATTACTACCAACTTATGTATTATATATTACTGGCTATTCATAGGTCAAAGTTAATTTCATTTTTTTTTTTTTTTATTGCAGTATATATGGGGTCACTATAACACAGCAGGTGGCAATCGTGTGTTTTTGTCTAGGTGAAGACTGAATTAACACACACACACACACACAGTTGTAGCCACAATTATTGGAACACTAGTATTTTCCCAGCTAAAAATGGTTTCAAGTCAGTTCTATAGCGTGTCAGTAGCAAGTATCAGTTTACATTTCAATACTTAACTATATTAACTATAATAATCCAGTGAGATTTTGTTTGCACAGGGAGCAAGTGCTCCAGACAGAGTTCTGATTTCTTCATCATCATCCAGTCAATGAGAGAACAAACTGAGAGACTAAAGCCAGAAGAACTGTCAACGTCTCCAAGATGCTTCCAAAAACCTACCTATGCGCAAGTGCACCTAGGGTGAGAGATAACAGATGTTTTGCAGCACAAAACACTCTGTAAGCAAGTGGGTCAGATACCCAAATACTTGTTTCACTCCAATCCAGATTTTGTTTCTGATCCCATTTGCTGTCTCTCCTAAACACACACACACACACACATACACATTTGTTTTTGACACAGAATTGCTGATAGATTATCACAACATATTTTCAAAATACAAAATTTGGTCATACTTTATATTACGTGGCCTTAACCACTACAGTATATACTTACATCAAAAAATAAGTATAATGCACTTTTTGTGTTCATATTGTATTGCAAAACACTTCTGCTGCTATTGAGGTGGGATACGGGTAAGATTAGGGACATGTTTAGTGTTATTGTTAGGTTTAAGGGAGGGTTAAGGTGTAATGGATGGGTCAACAGTGTAATTATTTTAGTGAAGTTAATTACATATAGGTACGTGAAGTATTCAGACCCCCTTACATTTTTCACTTTGTTTTATTGCAGCCATTTGCTAAAATCATTTAAGTTCATTTTCCCTCATTAATGTACACACAGCACTCCATATTGACAGAAAAACACAGAATTGTTGACATTTTTGCAGATTTATTAAAAAGAAAAAGAAAAAAACTGAAATATCATGTGGTTCTATTTATTCAGACCCTTCGCTCGATATTAAGTAGAAGAACCCTTTTGATCTAATACAGCCATGAGTCTTTTTGGGAAAGATGCAACATTTTTTTCACATCTGGATTTGGGAATCCTCTGCCATTCTTCCTTGCAGATCCTCTCCAGTTCTGTCAGGTTGGATGGTAAACGTTGGTGGACAGCCATTTTTAGGTCTCTCCAGAG
>JAUCMU010000002.1:6419497-6430605 GCA_032275025.1 Enteromius treurensis | reverse complement strand
CTTTGTCAACTGTTTGATTACCAACATTCTTTACAATATCTTCTTTGAGCTTAACAAAAGAGAGAAACATACAGGTTTGGAACAATTTAAAGGTGAGTAAATTATTTAAAAAAAATTTGGGGGGGTGAATTATCTATTTAATATTCAGATTGATCTTCAACATTATGGCTCTTTTGTGGTGGGTTAAAAACAGCAAGCAACGAGACTATAAATACTTTAGCTCTATCTTCTTCCTTGTTTATATTTCCTGCAGTCTTACTTCTTTCTCATTCCTCCTGCTTTCCTTGACAAGTAAAGAAATTCTGTTTTAAATAAGCACCAAACACAATCTGTCTATGGAATGAAACTGCAGCAGATGGCTTGATCTTCCAAGGGCTCGTGCTCTTTTTAATTAATGTAGTGGGGATTAAAGGGCCGCGGGTCCGGATCATTAGTGAACAGTGGTATTAAAAGGTTTTGTGAGGCATAATCCAGCCATTCGTCATTGGTTGAACAGCAGACTACAAGGTTCCCATGATATCCTCCTGCTTTCCATTACCTTAAGTGCATACTAAATGGCATAGAGCCGAGTCGGAAATAAAGCAACTTATATCGACCCACCGAACAAACACATTTACTCTCATTAATGGCCAAAAAGAGGACACGCATGTGGAGTGGTGTAAACAATTGTTCATCTTGTTTATTGTCATTCAGGACCAGAGGAGTGTGACTTTTTGAAGGAAGTTTTACAGTGCTCAACTATGTTATTTAAAACTTTAAACAAAATACTAGAACAGAAATACTGTACCTATAAGTATATCAGGAGGGCAATCAAAATTTAATTAGGGATCTCGGACAACCCTCCCCCCCTCATATAATTGTGACCACATAGAACACATAACATTGTGAATACTGTGCTGCAAATTAAAACTTCTGCTTTGAGATACACCTGACTATAGAGATGAAATTTCTGTTTTTAAAATGTGAACACCCCTAATAACTTAAGGGTGTCATGTGGTCCAGACATTAGACTGGCACTAATTAAAGGCTCATTTTCCTTCTATCTCTGAATTGATTTTACCAGAGAGGTTTAACGATTTTGAATTAGTCTGTAGCCTACATTAGCCTTCGGTGAACTCCATAAATGCGGATTGACCTACAACAGCATTAGACTACACAACCCTGCCACTGTTTATAATCCAAATAGTCTGAGGCTGCAGAATTGAGTTTGACTGCTCACAAGTTTTGACAATAGAATACATAGAAATTAATAGATATTAAACATTTAAATAGTTTACATTAATTTAGATTACCGGTCAAAGTTTGAATATTAATAAAAATAAAACATTTATTTATTCTAAGATTAAAATTACGGTTTAAAAAATGGTGATATTGACTGCAGCAACTTAAAAAAACTTGTATTCTATGTATTATATTGTTCGTTTATTTATTTATTATTATTTTATTTTTTTTATTTTCTTTTGCAGCTTGGGAAACATTTCTTCCTATTATTAATGATAAAAACCGTTAAATCAGTGCTGCTTAATATTTTTGTAATACACAGCCACTGAAAGGTTTAAAGAAAGTTATAAAAAATATTTATAACATTAAATAAAAATTTATATTTAAAATAAATGCTGTTCTTCTGAACTTTCTATTTCAAGATTTTTTTTTAAACCAATTCTTAAAACAATAAATTGCAATAATATTTCACAAATTTAACAATTTAACTGTATTTTTTATAAATTTAGCCTTTTTTATTTGATTTTGTTTAAACTAAGTATAAACAAACAATCAAATAAATAGTATTTTCATAAAAAAAAAAAAAACTATTTCATGTTACATAATAATGCAATAAATATTATTTCACTTTTTTTGATCAAATAAATGCAGCCTTGGGGAGTATAAGGAACTTTTAAAACATTAATAATAATAATAATAATAATAAAAATAATAAAAATCAATTAATTTAAATTTAATTTTATTTAAATCTTTTGATCGGCAGAAGTCAATGATCATTCACATTGCACCAAATACAGTGCAATAACACTTGATTTTCCTTTCCAGGAGGAAACATCAGGGCTCGGAGGTTGGAGCCTTGATGTAAAAGGCTAGTTTAAGTCAAGCTTTAGGTTTTAATAGTTATCATAATACCATCTTTGAAGTGCACAACTGTCTTTAAATGGTTACACAGATAAATAAATGATTAATCATGCTTCTGCATTAATAAAGAGAACATTCTAACAACCTAAATGTTAGATGAACTGGAAACAAATGGTCCTGACAGCAGATGTATAGACCTATATAATTGCACCTTCGTGAACCGCCACGGGGTGGAGGCAGAGTCTTCTGCTAATTACCCCGTTCCTTCCCGCAGGCCTGCGACAGCCAATCACGAGAACAAAGAGTACATTTTCATTTACACATCAGATCTCTCTCTCACTCGCATACAGACAGTGTGGAGATGGGGCAGAGTGCCACAGACGGAGAATGTCAAGAATGCCATAGGAATGTGGGCACTGCCCTCAACGTCTCTCACTCTAACACACACACATAAACATGCTCCCACATCACACTTACACACAGACATAGACAGGGTTTGTCGTTTTAACATGACTTGTAGGGCTGGATATGTACTGGCAAGCCTGCTGTATGTGGAGACTGGTGGTGGGGGGGACAAGAACAACAAGCAAAAGACACCGAGAATGAAGATAGATTGAAAGAGCAGCTGGAAGGACAGGACTCAGGAGTTGGGAAGATAGTGAAGATGAAGGGAACGAGGGACAGGGGGAGGAACCCACTGAATAACACCTGCTTCTCAGCTGTGTCAACTGAAGGATTCCCACAGAAGACAGAAAGATATTTATGGAGTGGCTGAGGAAATCGTCCAGCAGCCACACCGCTATTGGCACACATGTGATGCTCTGAGTCATTCTCATCTGTGCCGAACCAACTCAACAGCCAGAGTGAAAACAAAACATTCCTTTAAAAAAAGTCAAAATACATATATTTTATGAAATATTATTGCAATATTCTAAAGTAGGAATATTTTTTAATCTATTTACATAAATATATTTTCAACGTATTTACAATATATTTATACTTTTATAGGACATTTATCATTTTTTAAATAAACATTTAAAAAGTATTTACTTGCCCAAATGTATTAAGAATTCTAAACTGTACATATTTCCAAATTATGTTATAAAATTTAGATATAATATATATGCTAAAAAAAGTTAAATATAATTTCTTATATTTTTAATTATTTTATATAGTTAAATTATTTAAAAACAATACAACTTAATATTATATTATGTTACATTATATAATATCATAATTAGTATTTGTTTATTTAGTGACTTTTAAACAAATATATATTTGTTAAATATATTAAACCTAATAATTAAATGGATTAAAATATACATGTTTAAAACATAAAATAGTTTGAAAGTACAAACAAACAGACAATCAAATGAAACAATATTTACTTTACATTTTCATATTAATAAATATAAAATAAGTTCATCTTATAGAATGCAATAAAATTTTTATTTTAATAAATACTATTATCTTAAAATAATTGATCAAATTATTTATTTATTTAGTTCGTTTTATAAATAGATGTATTAATTAAATGAATTTTAATATACATGTTAAAAATAATTTAAAAAAATTACATATAAACAAACAAACAACTAAACAAATAGTAATTGCTTTACATTTTCATATTAATATATAATTATATAAAAACAATTGTCTTCATTTATTTATGCTTGCTGTATGTTAAACCTCAACCCTCTGTAGATAACGTCTAAAACAGATAAGAATAATTTGTATACATTTACAAGTGGTTACTTTCATGTCAGTAATTACATTTTTGACATTTTTGTTTTTCAAGCAGTTCTCTATACATCCGAAGGGGGGCAGCGGCAGCAGTGCTTCTGAGTCAAACTTTCTTATTATAAGTGAAAACAGATGAGGCACGTGGCAAATAGCCACATGTAATGCATTTAAATCAGATTTTGTTCTCAAAAAAAAAAATGTTTTAGGGCTAAATGACAATCATGCAGTTGTAGTTTAGCCCAAACCACCAACTTATATGAGCAGTGAAATCTTACATAAAAATCGGCCTCAAACAATCCCATTTATTCTCATTTAGCATCAAAGCACAAATAATTCTGTAGAAATGCCTTGATGGTTAATTGCATATGAGAGAATTTAATATTGTAAATAGATACACTATCCTGATCTACTTTATTACAGATTAAGCGGTGTGGATTCTCTAATCCTCTTCTGACATGCATCTAAAGGGTTGAGTTGTAGCTGTTTTGATTGCTCAGCTATTGTAAATCAGAATAACACATACCTGGTGTTCCCGGAATCAGTACTTTTATCTCACATCTGCTGCTATTTTCACAAAATAGTTGAACATCTTTCTGAACATTGTAACATGGTTAAATACATTCTCTTTGTACACTAAATCTACATGATGTGCTTGAAAACAATGGAAAAGAACACATTAAGAGATTAACTGTCTATGTGCAACCTCATCTGCAGGTGGAGCCCAGAGAAATACACCGCAGTAGGTGCATTAGGGTTTGACCTTGAGAGGGTTCAGCGTGTGTGTATGTGTGTGTGTCCGCAGGGTTGAGCATGTGTGTCCTCCCAACATCTGTCAGATGCATTATATTTCATTATCTAGGCTTTCACAACAACTGCCGTACCTGCATAAAACAAAACACTCCTACGCTCAGACTTTATTAAAATGCATTCTTTTTAGAAAAAATGAAAGCTGTTTTACCTCAAATCTTACATTTAAACCAGAATAGTATATTGGTTTCTGATTAATGTAAAAAGCATGTATAAAGTTTTAATTTTTCCTTGATTTTATTTGTTATTATTATTATAGAAGCACTTAAATTAGAAAAATAAATAAAATTATCTAACATGAATTAGTGCTGTCAGACCAATAATCAAAAAGTTTTTGTTTACATAATATGTGTGTGTGTGTGTGTGTGTATGTTTGTGTGTGTACTGTGTACATTTATTACATATATATAAATACACACTCATACAGTATATATTTAGAAAATCTTTACTTGTATTTACATGTATAGTATATATTTATATTCATGTAAATTATATTATGTTTAAATATATTTCAAATATTTAATATACAAACATTTTTCTTAAATACATACATGCATGTTTGTCTATTTATATACACACAATACATTATGTAAACAAAAACTTTTATTTTGGACACAATTAATCCTGATTAACAGTAAATTATACAAATAATTTTGGAATTTAATTAAATTATTTTAATATATTTTAATATAATACATTTAAGTGTATTTTAATGTACATATATTATTGTTTAAAACATATTATAATATTATATTACCATTTTAATTGTAATTGTAATGTTTTGTAAAAAAGAAATAAAACAAAATGACAGTTCTATAATTTTATACAAATCCTGTACATATTTTATTAATATTTACTTTTTATTTATTATTTTTATTCAGGTTTTATTATTATTATTTGTTAATTATATGCTGAACTCCACATTAATAAAAATATTAATAAAATAAATTACACTGATTACATTATATTACATTTCAATTAATTACATAATGTATTTCATATATACAGCTAATAAAAGTTTATTTTTTATATGATTAAATTATTAATACATAATTGTCTGTATATTATTATTATAAACACATGTAAATAAAATAACCTATTTTAGGATATTCCAATAAATTATATATATATATATATATATATATATATCTTTCTGTGTGCACTCTCACACACACACATTTCTTATGGAATGGAATGCACCTGTTCATATTTGTGTTTGTCCATCTCATATTTCATTTTAGCCTTGATTTCTATGAATTCAGGGCAGTTAATCCAGAGTCAATGTTGTTGCTCAAACAGCAGCATAAACCGCTGGGTTAAAACAACAGTTCCCCAAAATATACAGACGTACTCTGTAGAATAGCATGTTTGCTAAAGCACCTGGCAGCCGCACAGCTCTTGCAAAACTTGACGATAATGCAACCCAACATTCCAGCATCAAAAAAGCACAAAAAAACTTCTCCTCACAAGACCAGAATTTTTTTTTTTTTTGTATATGTGTGTTTATTTGCCAGAAGCCCTAAGGTCAATGATGTTGTAGCAAATTAGAGGTGAGTGACAGCTGGCTAGCACGGCTGACAGATTTGAGGAATTCGGGCAGTCTGTGAGGACGGCCCTGCCTGAATGTTAAACACTTTTTCCACAAAGCTCAAAGGAACAGTTCTACCTATTAGAAATTCAAACGCACACACATTCTTTTTCCTCTTGCTACTTACAGAAATCTGGAATCGGCGAGTTGTTTTAGGCAGCGCTAATGTCGTTTACGTCGACACATTGCAGGCAGATTGGATTAATTAGAAGCTGGAAGTACATAAGTCGACAATACGATTCTCTTTTCACCAAAACACGCATACAAACGCATATAAAGAGTGCGTCTACATGAACATGTGTCTGTGTGGTTACGAGAGACCTGCGGTCGGCACACTAAAACAAATTCATTCCCACTATGCAGAAAGGACGCAGAGAATGTCCATTTACGTACTTGCAGTTCAGTGGCTGCGGTCATGTGCTCTCGCCAGCGCACAGAGAGAGAGGAGACCTGTGGTTTTAACCCAGCCAGAAAGGAGGGAGGGAGAAAGCGAAGAGGGGCAGAGCGGAGTGATGACAGCTCATGATGTTATACATTGCAAATGCGAGCTGGGAAGTGACCGAGTGTGGGTTAATAAGCCGTAGAACGAGGAAAGAGTCCAGAGATGACAATGTGGCGTATGTAAGGACATGGGGAAGCTGAAAAGAGGGCTTGTGAAAGCGCCTAAAACACGTGAGGCATTTTGGAAGGTGTTTTGGGGCGCAATTGCCAGCGTGATGACATCCATCACAGCTGAGTTTCAAAAGAGGGGAAAAAAACGGGTGCGAGCCAAACAGCGTATGTTTCTGTTACCTACAGTGACCTTCTTTCCTTCTCTGTCACTCTACGATCCTCCTTCCCCCCATTATTCAGCTGCTGGCTTCCCTTTTCCATCGCTCTTGCCCTTTCTTTTCACACTTCACTCCCTTTTACACCTTCGTCTCCCTCCGCCGACTTCAGTTTGCCGCCGCTTCCCCTTCCTCCCCGGCCGGCTAATCTATTCCAGAAGAAAGGCTACCATGGAGAACGCATAACAAGTGCTCATACTTCAGCACGGGCCAAGAGAGAAATAACACAGAGAAGGAAAAATGGGAGTGGGGTACAGACAGGCAGAAAAAGGAGAGAAAGTGTTTATTCAAACTCGAAGCTGACTCCTTTGTTGTGGTAGGGACCTGTCTTATATTAGAAGTCTGAACTCCCTTCAAAGTCTGGAAAGATGGAAGATGGGCCAAAAGGAAGAGGATGAACGAGACAGAGGGAGACGAACAGAAGAAGGAGAAACTCCTATTTTGTCTGAAACTGGTAGAATTGGAAATGAGAAATGAGCGGAGGATAAAAAAAGAGAGATTGCAACTCCATTGAGAGAATAGATGAACTATGCTCGGTTCTGGACTGCGAACACATTCAAATCATTCAGTCAAGGCTTTTACAGAGCCTTTGATTTCAAATATTAAATATCCATAAGCGCTTTGGTATATGAGAATACTACAGCGTGTGCTCACTCTGTATGTAATGTTGATTTCCACAAGAATTCATTTGCACTGTCTAAAGGACATAATATAATAATAGTGTCAAGAAAAATGTACAGTTTAGTCACCTGCCACTTTAAATGCTTGACGTCTATAAAGCAGGATGGATTCTGAATGAACAGTTGTTACTCTTTGACTTTTTTTTAAATTAAAAACAAATTGTAAAACTATACAGTGAGGCACTTATAGTGGAAGTGAATGGGGTCAATGCAATCTTGAGGTCATGAGAAAACTTAAAGGGACGGTCACCACCGAAAAAAAAAAAAAAATCTGTCATCATTTACTCACCCACACGTTGTTCCAAACCTGTATGAGTTTCTTTCTTCTGTTGAAGAAGAAAAAATATATTTTTTATCTTAAACCCTAAAACAAAAACATGTTCTACATAATCTTATATTTTTGTTTTACAGCTTTACTGCTACATAAACCCTGAACAACTATAAAAAAATGTTTAATTAATAACTTTACAGTTTAAAGAATGCACAAGTTTTACGAAAAGTATTTCAGTATTTTTAGAAAATTGGGTCACATTATCTTCCAAAACCGGGCCCCATTTACTTTCATTTTAATTGCCTCACAATGAAAGTAAATATGCTCAATTTATGAAGAATTTAAAACACTGTAACCTTTTTTTTTTTTTTTTTTTAAGAAAACAAGGCAGTTTTTTTTTTAAATCAACATAAATGTTCCTTCAAGAAAACTAAAACAGAATATCGAAATTCAAAGAGTTCTGAGAGAATGCGCATTCGATACCTTTCACATGAAGATCTCTGGACTTCATCTAAAAATTCAATCTGGGTGGAGGGCCTGAAGTCCAGACACTGAAAGACAAAGAGCAGAGAAATGCCGGTACAAAAGGTTATACAATCACAACGGTGAGTGCGATCCAGTCAACCAGGCTTCCTAACTCTAAGTCTAATATAGCTGTTCGCACAAGCGTGTGTGTATACGCTGAATATCAGATCATTATGACCTGCTAATTGCTCAATGCTCTCCAGTGGAGCTGAAATATCAAACCATTACACTAATCAAAACTGTTTGTTGTCTCTGGAAATTACGGGATTTTTAAGGTGAGAGGAAATGAGTTATAGTATTTAGGAAATGTGACACGGCTCATTTAGGATGTTCAAAACCGCCAAGAGGGCCGTGACCTGTCTAGCTACCCGCTAATTTACATCTTTCTCCTTGACTCGCACACATCTATGGCTCCTCCAGGATGGGGCACAGGGGTGCTGGGGCGAGAAAAGGGGGGTGGAGGAGCATGCAGTGCTGGCGCTTGTTGGCTGACCCGGGTGTCTGCGGTTCTATCGTGGTCAGAGGAGGGGGGGAAAACGGGCGGTGTTTCTGAAATCCCTGTGAAATGTTCATTTTGGAACGACTTGTTGCTTACATACCTCTCTCACACCCTCTCTTCTATTTTGAAGTGTTTAAATATGGCCTAATATTGCTCAGTTCCCCGTTTAGGTTTAACAGAAATCCCGTTTTTAAGGGATGCGCTAAGTAAGTGTTTGTTTAGGTTTAGCAGGTACTTGTTTGCGAAGTGGTTTTACACTTTATACTGACACCTGTTGGTGTGGATGCACTGTTTTACTCAACCTTACACTGTATAATGACTATTCTAGATTGAATCACGAGGATTTTTAAGGTGGTAGCTGTTCCTGGGTTGTTTGTTTTATCACCTCATTAGAGGCTGTTGGTTACAGAAGATTTGTGTGCGCGAGAGAGTGCGAATGTTGGTTTCTCCAAATGCATTTTAAATATATTTGTACGGAAAGCGCCTAAAATGCATTAATTTTGCGGTAGTAATAACTCGGCCAGTTGAACGATATGGCGATGTGATGTCAGCATGGCGAACACCATTAGGGGGCGCACCGCTCAATGTAGATTAAAACCGATTTTTTTTTCTGCGAAACTGACAGGACTTGAATCTCATCAGACGTGGTATTTCTCAAAAAAAAAAAATGTTTAAGGTGCTGCTTCGCAAAGTAGTGAGTGACTGGATTCACCTTTAAGCGGGACGTCCCCGAACGCTTTCCGTTTAACTTAATGAAAGGTCACTCGGTTTATGCGAGCAGTTTGAAAGTGCTGAAAGTTTTGAATCCGGTTATTGCTGGACGGTCGAAGGCGCTTCTCTTCCATCGCCCCACCTTGGTGATGATAAGTGAGCTAGAAACATCGTCCCATCATCATCCCTGCCCCTGCGCGCACCCCGCCCATCTCCGTTCCACTTCAGCTGCGCTTCCTTCTCATTCAGCAAACGCACTGTCCTGTGGCGAGAGAGGGGTCCTTTCCACCCCACAGCCAAACAAAAGAAGCCTGGAAAAGGAGAAAATCTAGCAAAGACTTCTTAAAGGGCAGGAGGACCCCTGAATTCTGCGTTTTTTGTGGGAAGACAGCAGCGTTCTTGAGGATATTGCAGGAAGGAACACCGGGATGCTTTTTAATATCCATCTTTTGTCAGTGTGTCATGTGGAGTGTGGGGTCACACAGGAGGATGACCTGTTTTTCACCTGTCGTTCTTCTGCAGACATCTGAGCAGGTTTGTTTGCGAGGAGACTCTCTCTGAGCAATCCTCCAACACGCGCTCAGATGCTCACCTGGGTCTGTGTCCGGGTTTGGCTCCAGTTTTTAAAACCATCGCCTCAAAGATCTCACTGTCCGGGGTGATAGAAGCGCTGGAGCGATGCGGTCCATCCTGTCCTCTGCTGTCGTGCTGTAAGTTCCACGTGTAATTATTCAGTTCGCGCTGAAGGCTGTATTGTAGCGAGTCGTCATCTACTGATGTTACACCGTTTTGTCCAGCCTGAGCAGTTGTTGTGTTTCCCATCTCTGGGTCAGACGATAGCCTCAGCAGATGCTGTGTTCTCATAATAACACATCCCACCCAGTGTCTCCTCAGATAACAGCAGCATGCACACTCATGATGAGACTTTCTACAGTAGGTCTGAATCCTGCTTAAACTGTTGAGTTGAAGTCCTGCTGGTCATTGACAAATAAGGATGTAATCAGATAAATTAAATTATTTTTACCTAATTACCAAATTACCATAAATTAAAACTACCAAGAATATATATATATATATATATATATATATATTATTTATTTATTTATTTTTTTTTCTTGCAATTTTTTTTTAACCTAGACCAATAATACTTCTGGCACACAGTCATGAGGACCTAAAGGGTCCCCTCTTTATGGTTTTATGGTCTTTATGATTTTATGGTTTTCTTGACACGTGACAAAATGGCTTCCTTCATGTTAGTGACACCACAGTGACTTCAATTATGTGGCCAGATGTTTTACATACACACACACACACACACACACACACACACACACACACACACACACACACACACATATATATATATATATATATA
>JAUCMU010000002.1:6397920-6419397 GCA_032275025.1 Enteromius treurensis | reverse complement strand
TAAATGTCTCAACTGACCAATCAGAATCAAGCATTCCAGAGAGCCGTGTAATATATATATATATATATATATATATAGCACACGAACTTTTTGTACATCTATGTCTGCATTTACATCTGCAAAACGTATTATTTAGGTTGTTTGCTCATCTGCTATACGTCTATTGGACGTCTCCTTTTAGATGTCAAATAGATCTCTATTAGATGTCTTTAAGATGTTTGTGATGTAGAATGTATGTAAAACTGACATCTGAAAGGCGTTTGCCAGACGTTTGTAGACAGCAGATGCTTTCCAGATCAAGAGATCTTTAACAGACATCATGAAGACGTACATATGCTATCTGGGTAGTTGTATCTCAGTCAAATATTGTCCTATCCATGCATCAATGACAAGCTTTTATTTAGATTTCTAATGATCTTAATGTAAAAAAAAAATTACCCTTATTACTTGTTTTTGTATTACTTGTCACTGCAATGCCTTTCATAAGGAAAATGTACAGCATTTACTGTACATCATGCAAAACCAGTTAACTGAGGAAATAAACCAAACTGGTTGACGAAGTTCAAATTCACAACCAATAAATAACTGGAAAAACTGGGTCGGTTAAGTGAAAAGAGGAAAGATGGGGGAGGACTACAGCGGATAGGCAGAGATGATAGGAGGGGTTTAAAGACCTAGCACAACGCTTTACTCGTTTCTGTTCGTCGTATTTCATTCACAGGACGTTATTTTAAGGTCCGTGAATTGCTCGAGAGATTTTTGGGTCCCACCTCGCAGTCAAGTCCCATTTAAAACCAAACCGAGGAAACACGACCCAGATCCTCAAATGAGCGTCGACGGTTAACGATTCAGGACGAACACCAGCGGGGGAAGATATATAATGGTGTGAGTATTAAGCTGTTAATTGTGCAAATTTCGCCGAATTTGTGATCGTTTAGCGAAATTCAACAAAAGGAAACGCGGCTGTGTTTTTGGCTAACGTTAACTTATCAGGCTAACGTTAGCGGCGTATTCAGCGGTCACGCGACTGTTTTTTAACATTCGTGTAGAATAGATGTAAACTCTAGCTGTTATATTTCATTTCTAAATGTTGAATTGTAAGGGTTAAATGTGTTAAAAATCTGTATTTTATGCGTCTCCCGCAGCGGATGGTGAGCCGTTAACGTTATGTTAGCCGTTGTTAGCTCGAGATGTTTTCAGCACATTTTGACGTGTCGGATATGATTTAGGCATCAAATTGTGTGGATATCAATATAAAACGTCATACACGTTGTCTTAGTTGGTTTACATGTTCAAGTTTAGTAAATATATCGATTTGTTGCGCGTGGAAGCTTTTAAAATGAGACCAGGCTAATAACGTTACGTGCGGGGGATAACGTTACCATTTGTTTCAATGTAAATCACATGAACTCGTATTTATATCCTTTTATTTTAGTTGTTTTCATTTTCTGCAATGATATGGAGATTGCAAGTGTTTCAGGATGTGCAGTAAACGTCAAATAGATATGTGAAGTGTCAAAATGAACACAATTAAATGGCTTTGTTTGACGTTTTAACCATCATTATTTCCGCCTTACAAACATGTGTCGTTTCTTATTTTTGCACGTCTTGTTATTCTTGTTTGATAGGATCACACCAGGAGTCGTCGCCACAACTTCTGTGTGCTTGTAAACTTGAGATAAAAAGCGCTTGTGTCATTCTGACCATTTAAGTATGTTTTCATTAATTTCTCTGTCTTTATTTTGTCTTTTCAGTGATGCATCTGCAGGAAGGACCATGTGCACCGGTGGTCTGCGTTCTCTGCACTTGCCGGCTTGCAGATAACCAGTAACATGAGGACCGGTGGAGAATGACATCTCATCCTGAGGATTGTTACAGAAAGCTAGACAAAATGAACGGGGCAAACCGATACGTGATCATTTATTTAGTGTCAGTGATTAGTTTCTGTGCGACAGAGGCTTTGAACATCTCTGCGGTAGATGGAGACGGAATAGAGAACGCGACCGAGGCAGACGGAGGCGGCTCAGTTCCCCTTGTGCTCACCAAAGTAAGCCAGATCATCGCACGTGAGGGGAACTGTGCTTTAATTGACTGTAATATCACCGGCGACCCCTTTCCAAACATCCAGTGGTTCAATTCGCACGGGCACCTGCTCGACACTCAGAGAAGTGGTACGTTTACAGTAAAAATCTCCTTCAGACACCAATGCATTCTCGTATATCACTGGGCCAACACTTGGTCGCTTTATTTGATTCTGTTGGTGTAATCCATTTACACAAGATATAAATCTGATCTACTGTTCCCGTACTATACGCACATCATGTAATTGAGTTTACTAACGTTATAATCGCGTATGGCCGCTGTAAGTCGTTGCTCCAAGTGAAAATGCATCATATTAGGTATGTGAGTATGTACAGCAAAACTAATACTTTTATTATTACAACCCTTTTCAAGAGTTTGCATTAGCATTTAAATGTTTTCGTCCCTACGGCTCACCAAAGTTGCATCAATTTGATATAAAAAAAAAAAAACAGTAATAATGTGAAATATTATTACAATTTACTGTCTTCTATTTGAATATAGTTTAAAGTGACTTAATCATTTCCAGCTGGAGTGTTATAGACTCCGAGTTCCTGATGATGAGTGACTTTTGGAGGATTAAGGATGAGGTCGTGCAAGCTTAGTAAAACGCTTTTACTGAAGTGTCATGGAAACGTTCCAGTGATTCTCAACTCTTGTCCCCAGGGCCCACAGCTCTGCACATTTTGTATTTGTCCCTTATCTGACACGCTAGGTTCATGGATCTCTCTCCTAATGAATCAGGTGCGTTAAATAAGGGAGACATACAAAATGTGCTGAGCAGCGGGCCACTGTGCTATTCAGTTGAGTTTGGGGAGTGAATTGGACCGGATGTGTTACTGCGTGAAGAATTAGTGTGAACTTAAGATCATATGATGGGTTTTATCTTGCACAGCATTTATTAAGAGAAAGACACTACAGGCTTCAATATATTATATATATGTATGTGTGTGTGTGAAGGAAGTTCAGCCAAAACATTTTCACATTTAAGGAAAGAAAAAAGTACAACATAGTGGTTAGTATTGTAAATCTGTTGGAGGTAAGTCTAGCAGCACACTTAAAATAAGCAGCACTTTGGCCTAGATTTCATCAGCTGAAGGAAAGCTACATTTATTAATGCTGCTCATTCATTTAAAAGACCAGGATTTCACATTATGAAAGTAAATATAGTATGCATACTATAGCCAGCTGCTTAAGATCAAATGATCTTTCTTTACTTACATAATGCATTGCTGAATTGTTTCAAAAAGGTCAGATTAAAACACCTAGTAATGCTATGGTGGACTGGTGCCAAGAATGGAGTCATTGATATATAGGTTCTAAATTCCCATCAGCTCTTTAAACGTGGGCGGCTTGTGCATTATGTATGTGCGTGGACGGTTTAAGCGTTTCTGCACAAACAAGACAGAAACTGACCTCGGATCAGTGTCTTTTTCTAAATGCATGTCTGGGGGTTATGCAAAGTCGAATAAGCATAGCCGCGTTGTTCATGGAACTAGCCTTTGTTTTGTACTTTCATCTTCGAGGTGTTTGTTTACATGCACCAGTTACTTTGGAGGCATGTGCAGTCTTGTCTTCAGCTGTGCTCTCTGTATATGGTGGAAAGGTCGTAAATTGTTTACGCAAAACCTGATTTGCACACCTAGATTTTTGCCTTTTTTTATCAGTTTCACGTTGCATGTAAACTCCTTTATCTGCTTGTTCAGTGTGGACATTTAGAAAAATGGGAAGCATTCGTTCAGGCGTCTTGATTGTGATGGGAACCGATGGTGGGTTGCTTTTTTTTCAGTGGTTTTGCAGATGGGTTAATTGCTGGATTTATTCATTTGTCGTGTTACTGGCATCAGATCTAGATCTCTGATCTTGGGTGATAATAAGGAAATGAGTAAGCCATGAACAAAACTGCAGAACTGTTTTAGTGCTTATTGCTTTGGCTGAGCAGAAATGATGGGTTCAAAGGGTACCAACATTTCTACTTGTTTCTTCACGTTTTTAGCAAGAGAGCACAGATAGACACTTCTTCTGTTTTCAATTCACTTTTTTCCTATGCTGTATTTTCCAGAATTAATTATTTCCAATAAATGACCCTTACTGACCATGTAAAACCATAACAAACACTGGCTGGTCACTGACGTGTTTTATCTCTTTTTATCTAATAGTCCTTCTTGGGAAGTCTTTGGGACAGCCTCAAGTGCATTCAGATCACTTCAAGGTTTAAGCAAGATGGCCACGTACCTTTTTTGACATCACCATTTTGTGGATGTAAAGTGGAAAATGGTGAAGCATGGGAATTTGGAATTTATTACTACTCTAAATTGAATGGTTATATTTTCTATTGCTATTGTGACCATTTTATAATGACCATTTGCAGTCTGTTAGACAAAGAGAAGGGATATTTATGTAAAAAAAAAATTTTAAGTATTTTTTTATTTAAAGAGTAGGGTTGGGTCGATAGATGATGCCATCTTCCATCGCCAATGGCCGATAGACATCACAATGCTGAGCCGGCATTGCGATGCCCCAGCTCGCGAAAAACTATCTATGGCACACTTAATCTATGGCGGCAAATCTATGTCATTAATACGCGAGTACACCACTAATGTTGGTGAGCGCAGTAAATCATTTCCGCGAGAGGAAAACAGATGTAGTAGATGTGTCATCCGCGCACAAGTCAAGCACTCGTGCAAGATCACTCCTGCGCTCAATCCTCTCTCACCTGCTCGCGCGAACACTGTTTTATCAGTTGTGGGGCGGGGCTTGGTGTTTTAGTTACAAGTAACCCCACCCTCCCCCCGCCGGCTACAGCAACGACGATGTCATCGTCCATCGCGATGTTTCACATTAGACATCGTACCATGCCAAATTGGTCGACATCGACCAACCCTAGTAAAGAGATTACATTTTAGTTTTATTCTAGTGTGTAAAAAAAAAAAAAAAAAGGTAAACAATCTGATTTGTCTGTGGTGAGTGTCCTGAGTGTGTCCTGAAACACACGGCGGTATCCTACGTGGCGTGATGTAGATTCCCATTCTCTTGACCAGGGCTGTCCAGACTTGGTCCTGGAGGGCCGGTGTCTGACAGAGTTTAGCTCCAACAACTGCACAGATGATTTTAACATGCCTTGTAACAGCTTGATCAGCTGCTTCAGGCGTGTTTAATTAGGGTTGGAGCTAAACTGTCCAGGACAGCCCTGCTCTACTGTGTATACATTGTATCAACTTATTTTGCAAGCTTTTTCCGTTCTTTCAATTGCTTGATGTATATGTCGACATTCTATGTGTCTATTATTGTGGAACCCGCGAGACATAACAAAAACACTGCAGTTTCGATCACAGCGTCCTTAATCCTCCTGTTGTTAGCGATTGTTGTTGACCGCTGTGCACAAATGCAACCCTTTAAATGGTACTTGGATGGTTTTGCGCAAACGATTTCCCATTACTTTAGTACTTTTAGTTACTAAGTTTTTTGATTTTTCTGTCTTTTTCTGCAGATGGTAAATGGTGGATTCTGGATGATGGCATCCTCAACATCACCAGCATCACGTTCGCAGACCGCGGCAAATACACCTGTGTGGCCTCCAACACCCACGGCAAGGCCAACTGCACGGTGACGCTGCGCGTTGTCTTCACCAATGGAGATATGGGCGTGTACTACATGGTGGTGTGTCTGGTGACCTTTACCATCATCATGATTCTGAACATCACTCGCCTGTGCATGATGAGCAGCCATCTGAAGAAAACGGAGAAGGCCATCAATGAGTTCTTCCGCACGGAAGGTGCGGAAAAGCTCCAAAAGGCCTTCGAGATTGCGAAGAGAATTCCTATCATTACTTCAACAAAAACGCTGGAGCTGGCGAAGGTAACGCAGTTCAAGACCATGGAGTTTGCGCGCTACATCGAGGAGTTAGCGCGTAGCATACCGCTCCCGCCGCTGATCACCAACTGCCGCACCTTCATGGAGGAGATCCTCGAGGTCGTCGGTGTGGAGGAGATGAGACACACTTTTGTCCGACAAGCGCCCGAGAGTCTTGGCGGGGCAGCTGCCGGCACTTCCGACGACGTTTTCACGATCTTGCGCGAAAGAGAGCAGGCGAGGGAGCGTAGTGATTCTCCCGCCGCAGACTCTGATGACGCGTCGCTTCACGAGCAGCCTCAACACATGGCCATTCAGGTCTCTGTTCATCCGCCGCTCGCTGCTGCAGGATGCTGTAACATAGAAGCTCCGCCTCTCTCCAAAATAGCCGCCTCTCCACCCCCATTGGCTCAGCTGCCTCTGGAGGCGGAGCCCGAGGAGAACGAAAACAAGCTGGAGTCTGTACAAGAGGATGATGCTGCACAGAAAACCCAAGTCATTTATGAAAGCCATGTGTAATATCCTGAGGGAAGGATAACGACCTCGCTATGCATTTTCTTGGGGAAACAAAAAGGTCAAGATTTAGTTTTTCTTCTCAGAAGTTGCTTTCTATTAGTCATCTTAGGAAAGATGAAGAATAGCTGTATTCGTGTTTGGGTGAATCTCACAAAACTCGTATTTCTGAGTCATATTTTACCTTAGTAAAATAAAAAATTAAATTAAAGTGTAAAATAAATGTTAATAAATAAATGTATTGAATTTTGCGTAAAGAAAATAAAGCCAATTTTCCATAGTTTCTGCACGTGGTTGTGATATTTTAATGAGATTAACTCTAAATATTTGGAAGATAATGTTATTCATAAAATGCTTGCATTACTGTACAATAAAAATAAATAAATAAATAAAATAAATAAATATATGATGTTTATTCATTTTATTTTATTTTCATCAAAATTCATCCGGCTACATATCTTGGTTGTATTTATGATGACTAAATTAATTTGAGTTGATATGAATTTAAACTGAACAGAATATTATTGTTCTTACTGTTTTGCAATTATATAAAGCAGTAATATTTGCATTACTTTATTTACAATGTTTATTTTATTTGTATGTACAAAATGTGCCTACAATTCCCAACAATTATTAATTTTCTTAGAAATTATTATTTGTCTTTAAAAATTGCTTATTTTGTTTATGCAAAATCTTTACATTTTGGGGTAAGATATAGCCTCGTCGTTTCTTTGTGAGATTGACCGGTTTAAGTTATATTTCCCATGACAATGAAAACTCATGCTGAATGTATTTTGGGCAAAGTTCTCTATTTATTTAGAAAAATTCAGGTTTGCAGATTTCTTTTTCTTTTTTTTTTGTTTGCATAGTTTCCAGAAACCAGGGCTCTCGAGGGATACAAAGCTCACATCTTAATCGTCAGACAGATAGTCCTGTTGGATGTAGTTACAGATTATCCATTTCACAAATGAATGAGAACGTACGACTGATTCATACATTTGGCTGAAAGTAAAACACTTAAACCGTTTGAGGCTGAAGTGCATTTTTCATTCAACAATCCAACATTTTTGAGAATATTTCTGAAGTGATGTGCACAGTAATGTCGAAGATCTCGCTCCCTCTTATAATGCATGAAGAATGCATGTGGATCTGTTTTCAGTGCTGGACTCTTTTGTTTGTGATCTTGTCTGCAATGTGTTATTTATCCTCTGTGTCAGGTAAACATGGCATCGACACTTTGAACAACATTGGAGTACTTTCAGTTTGAGAGAGGCATTTTATTCAATTGAGTTTCCACTGGAGTCTTTATACTGTTACTGTAATGAATGATAGTAGTATTAATTTGCTAGTAGTACTACATTAAGTATTACTTTTGATTGCAGATGCACAACTAGGTTTTGATCTTTCTAGTGTTTGGGTTTTATTTTTACCTGTCTTTTTCCGCTTTTCTTTATAACGGAGCCCCGATAATAATGTGTAATCCCTTCTGATGTCCCTGAAACACGCATACATAGTTTTGCTTCTTAAAAAAGGCTCACCTCTTAGTTTGAGTGCAAACAAGTTATTCTTTGATGTAAACTAGCTTTATTTGGGTAGTAACCTAGCAGTCCTCTGCACTGCTGATATAGGTAAACAGGTTAAGCACTAGTCATTTCGAATGTTCCTGGCGAAGCGATGGCCATGGTGTTCTTCAAAACGCTGTTTTATATAAGTAGTGAAATAAAGCTGCAGTGTACCCATGATTCCCTGTGTCTCTGTCTTCATTCACTCAGATCATTCGGAGAAGCCTTTGTATCAGCAACATTTCATCACAACGCTTTGAAGGCACTTTGTCTTTCCTTGTCTTCAGACGTTGGAATTATATCGACGGAGCAGATTTTAAAGTTAGTGTTCAAGTAAGTTGTTTTGAGTTCACAATAGCCAGGCGGAAGTGGTGCTGGATATTCAAGTGTTCAAATGCTTGAATTAAGCGCTCTATTCCGATATTTGAAGCGCATTAGTAAGTACTGAGCTGAACGCATTATTGAACTCGGCCCTGTTTGAGTTTGTGTGGGCAAGTGCTTACTGATTAGCATGTGTGGTGTTTAAGGCAGTGGTTCCCAAACTCAGTCCGTGGAGGGCCACAGCTTGGCACAGTTCAGCTCCAAAACACACCACAGGGGTGCGTTTCCCGAACAACTATGTAACTCGCTGATAAACCACCATAGTATTATGCATTGTTTTGGAAACGAACTAGCTAGTCACGACTGTTTCCCGAACACGGTCGCATCTCCGTCGTTTGAACCAGGTTCGTTCAACAACATAGGGCCATTGTTAATGACGTCACACGCATGTCGCTTCTGCTATTAAACTGATTCGAGATCTCCAAGATGCTGCTGTATTGAACATGACACATATTGGCTAATTTATCATTTATGTTCACTGTCATTTTGCTTTATTGGATCTTTGAATCATCACGTGTTCCCTCTTACGTCATACTCCGAGGTTCCCTTAGCCTTTTTTTGCGCATGCGCACTTTTCAAAAACAGCGTTTAGAATGGACGTGCAAAAATACATAATTAAATCGCTTTTTATATTTAGATAGAATGGAAGATAAAGATAGTAATGCATGTTAGTTTGCTTCTTGTGCCCAAGAGCATATTTATTAAAGCCCATATATCTTACTAACAAGAAACTATGCTTCTAACCACAGGTCCAATGCTGTAGTTCAAACCACGAGCGTTTGTGACGTTGATTGCGAATATTCGTTTGAACTATGCTGTCGGGAAACACCGAATCGTTGAACTATGCTGGTAACGACGGAACTTGCGATCATAGTAGGCTAACTATGCCTTTGGGAAACGCACCCCTGGACATTGACACAAAGCAGTGTGGAGCCATGCTTTCATGTTGTTCATGCCAAATTTTGACTTTTCGCATAATGCAGCAGAAATTAAGATTGAGTAAACCTTGTTCAATATACTATAGTTCAATTTTGGTGAACCCCTGCAAATTGTATCCTCAGTTTCCTGTTCTTAACTAACAGCAGTGGCGCCCGGTGTGCTCTTCTCCTGCTGCAGATGCTCTTCTGCATAGCTTGGATATATTGAGTGGTTTTTATTGACTTTCTATCTTCTTGAAGAGATACCTTCAAGTTATTTTCACCCATAGAACTGCCACGTAATGTGCTGTCCAAATTCCGGCTACGTTGACTTCAGTGTGATGAATCTTTGAATAAAGTTGCTATTTTTGTTTTCTTGCCATACAAAAAGTATTGCTGTAGCTTCATAATATTACGGTTGAACCAATGATGGCAGACGGAGCATTCAGACGACGTCCATACTTGACAGTGGCAGTAGTTTGGCAGTCAATAGGACAGTCACAAGCCTCCAGGTTTCATCCAAAATATCATAAATTGTGCTCCAAGGATGAACGAAGCTTTTACACATTTGGAACGACATGGGGCAAGTGATTAATGACAAGCTTTTTCATTTCGGGGTGGAGTAACCTTTTAAAGTCACTTAAATCACCTTTATTCATTGTTCTTGAGCATGTCTACAAGTTGCTGCCATGTGATTGGCTTATTAAGTAGGTCTACCTAATAAAGTGGCCTGTGAGTGTCTAATAAACAAACCTCTTTCCCATTCCAGAAAGACAGCAGCGTCAACGGAGGCTGCATTTTCATCGAGATAATGCTTGAGAATAACTACACCGCTTGGATGTCAGCACGCTACGTGGGCTGGTACATTGGCTTCACTAAAAGGGGCCGACCACGCAGAGGCCCGAACACGTTACCCAACCAGCGAGACGTGCATTTCATGAAACGCTTCCCTCCAGGAGAGCAGCCTGACCTGCAGCCCAGCAGCTTTACCACGGTCAGCAAGAGGAGCAAAAGAGTTCAGCAGGCCTCCACCGCTCCTCCATCACTCCAGTAATACAACAAACACTGACTGCTGCGCAAAGATCTCGTCTTAGAGAGGATCTAGAGACGCTCTTCTTTTCAGCGCAAGTAGATTAGGCTTTAGGACCGACCTCTCGGTAGAAGTCACAAAGGACAGACAAGGTTGCTTAAACATTGTGTAATCATGCAAATATAACCAAAGACTCCTGGGCAAGTGTCCAGTCACTAAACCCTGACAACAAGGGGACCAAGCACTTCAGAGGCCAAAGAATTTTCCTCGATTGTCCAGTGCCACAATAAAAATTGCTCTACGTGCGTGGAGTTGTATGGCTGGAAAACTGGCAAGTGCGTGGCATAATATGCATTAGTTGAGACTTTGCAACTTGGATGCTTATGACCAAAAGGGCGATTAAAGGACCTGCTTTGTGAACTCATCGCATTTTGGGCCTATAAGGGCCATGAGATTGTGAACAAGAACCAAAGGCATTCAGAATGTATTTGAGAAACTCTTTTTAGACACCCTGGTGAACGTGTAGTTTTGGTTTTGCCTCGGATATTTCACATTTCGCCTGGAACATTGAGAGTCTTGGGAGTGATATACACTACCGTTCATGTTTGGGGTTTGTAAGATTGTTAAATGTTTTAAATGAAGCTCCTATACTCACCGAAAACTGCATTTGATAAAAAAAAAAAAAAAATATTGTGAAACTATTACAATTCACAGTTAGCTTTTCTGTTTTAATATATTTTAAAATATACTTTATTCCTGTTATAGCAAAGCTGAAATCCCTCCTGTCTTCAGTGTCACATGATCTTGATCAAGATTTTAAAGTTAAAAAACAGTTGTGCCGCTCCATATGTAGTGAAAATCAAAAGTACAGTATAACAGTCTTTAATATCACAGTTGACCAATTGAATGCATCTTTGCTGATTAACGCCTTAATTACCCTAAACAGTCGAACGGTAGTGTAAATGTTGGACAGCACAGAAATTCTGACAATATATAAATAACTCCCCCACAATCCACAAAAGAAAGTATGAAAAACACATGCAAGCGAACAATGATCTGCACTGACGTTCATGGTGGTTTTAAAACGAAATATCCATTGCTGGCTACAACAGGAGTTGATTTTCACTCTAGAGAGTTAAATGCATCAAGAGTTATTTGAACTGACCTTCTAGCCCTGCTAGTGTTGTAATGCTAAATGGTGCAAATGATTCTGTCCCAGAACCACTTGGGGGCTGGTGAAATTTTGAGATGAAATATTTTGATACTGCTCATGTTATTAAAATATTTATTTTGTGGACGCATTGTTCAATGGGTTTTATCTTTTGACACCTTCACCCCTGATCATTGGAGTATTTTAGGGTCCAAACTAACCGTTTTATCGCCACCTAGCGGACACAGCATATAACTTGCAGCCCATAAAGGAACACACCAGAATACCAAACAAGTAAAACACACTAGAACTAGTTTAACCATTATCAGAGTCCTTGAACAATAAAAAAGCTAAACTGTAGAGCAAAACCAAGATCATTTAAACAGTTTTTTTTTTTTTGGTCTGTATTCTAGTCATCTACTGCACTCCGGATCAGCCACAATGGGCAGTAATAGTCTCTCCCTCATCTGCAGACTGACTTTGATCCTCCCTCTTCATAATGTCTCCATCTCTCTCACGTCCACCCTTATAAGTCTCACAATCTGACAGTAGCCTGCCATCATTCATTCTAATGCCTTTTTTCAATGGAATTCCATTCTAAAATTCACACAGAACGGAACTCTGCAATTCTTGAGATTTCAGACTGAAATATTGTGGTGCGTTCAAACATTTTTTGAATTGCTACAGAGCTGAACTGGGCTCGTATTGTGGCCGTTGCCATGGTGACATTCATAAGGAAAGCTGAAATCAAATAAGACAAAAATGACAGTACTGCCAATTTCCACATATTCAAAGCAGGAGGTAAACTTAAATATTTGAACAGCGGCCCCGCAATTTTTTGGAGGCCTTGGTAAGCGCAGCAGCAGGTTACTGAAATCTGGGCCTGTCGGGAAGCCTTTATCTCAAAAGGGCGAATCAGGCGTATAAACAAACACACACACGAAAAACATGACGCGCTTGTGCAAGCTTCTTAACACTCCTTCACAGTCAAGTACTTTATTCTTATTAATAACGCTTTTTTTCTTTAAAAAATCTTTTCAATATACAACACCATTTTAGACGAGACAATTCTGTTTACAACTAAATTCAGATCAGTTATGAGTCATTCAGAACCTAGACGAGCAGACAGTGAAAAGGGGAACGAGACGGACAGCGCTAAAAACGAGAAATGGAGGGACATATCAGGAGAAGAGTCAAAAAACTACAATTATTCATACGAGTTCACAAGAAAAGAAAATATGAAGTCAATTTCCCAACATAAAAAAACAAAAGAAAAAAAAAAACGTAAGACAGAAACCAAGGGGTTGACCAGCACACATTACACATCCCATCACTCGCTCATTCATGCAGAACAGTCCTGAGAGAAGGAAGGCACTTGGACCTTGCCTTCTCCCTTTAGTTTTTCATCGTTTTCTTTTTGAATCAATAAAAATAAAAACAAACAAAAGATAGATACAGAGTCCATGGGCCCAGGGGGCGGAGCCGGGCAGCCGTCACTCTGTACGCGGTGGCTGGAGTGAGAGGGGGGCTCCACGCCCACCCTTACGCTCTGTTTAATGGCATCGCTCTCTCCATCTTTTCTCCGCCTCCTCCTCCGCAGAGAGGGAGAAAGAGAACTGATGCGGTTTGTGTCGTATGGGGGGGTCAGCCCTCAAAACGACTGTAGAGGGGGAGAACTAAAACGGACAGATGGAGAGAGGAGGGTGAAGGGGAGGGGGATGGTGGTGGCGTTCCTCGACCTTTGATCCTGGCACACTTCCACAGAGACTGGGTCACCCGAACAGTCCCCACACACACTCGCACACACTCCGCACGCCACCGGGGCTTCCCTGTTGGGAGAGATCACAAGAAATCAAGTTAGAGTTTGTATTTTGAGATGGGTGTGAGGATCGAGTTAAAAACGTTGGGTACCTGCTATCTGGATATATAGGTATACGTGCGGGACGGCGATCGCCCTTCTGTCTGTCCGTTGGTCGACACGTTGAGGAAGTCCCAGATAAGAATAGTGTCATCGTGGGAACTGCTGATGATCTGGAACTCGTCGAACTGGAGCCGGAACACTCGGCCAGAATGTTCCTGAACGCAGAGCAGCCAATTAAAACAATTCATCTACAACAATCAAAATCAGTCACCGAGCTAAACTCTGCAGGACACTGGCCCTCCAGGACCGAAATTGCCTACCCCTGCCCTAGAGTCTCTGATCTACCACTCATGTGTAATTAATCAGCCCTCTGCATTGTCACACATTTATAGCACATACAATAACACAGAGCAATTAATTGGGCATTTGATAATAATGCTGCAAAGTCTTGTACACATGTTTTGTCCTTCATAAATAAATAAACCTGAAGACCAGGAGACAGAAACTCACCACTAGTGTACGTAGACACAGAGTGCTGGCTGGGGCTCGTGGATCGAGAGCAGCTTGTAGGTCCCATACTTTTATTTTACTACACACACACACACACACAAAAACATTAAAACACATTAGACAATGCCCAAAAACATAAAAAAAAAAAAAAGGTCAAATCCATTGTACCCCAGTTAAAATACCTTTTTTATTCTTATGTTGTAAAGCAGCTCTAAAGGCGCATTTCACACATAATCTACAGATAATCTGATTCAATTGTGGGCTTTGTGGGATTAAAAGGGACTGCTCCCTCGGATGTGTATTGTGTATTGTTCATGTATCAGATTAATGACTGAAGCACAGAGAGCAGACAAATGCAACTCCGCAATTAAAGATGTGAGAATAAAGAGATTATTCACATTAAGGCCAGGAATAAACCAACCATAATCCAGACCTCCCCAAAAATGCTTAACTTTAATCCTCCAGACTACACTACGTTTCAGCAATGGCAGTATGAGGAGATCAAGGAGGGATTTTGCTAATAGATTTATTTTAAAATGTGCGCCTTCATTCCCAAGGTTTTTTTTTGGGAGACGTTTTTATGAGAAATTCCCCTCCCAGTCTTTTTGGCGGTGGCCAAACAGTTGCAAAAATTGTTTTTCCACATTCTGTTATTCTTCACTGCAATGCAAAAAATGACAATAAAATTTCTTTCGACATTTGAACCAGACTCAGGCGTACCCGTCATATGCTCCACTCACGATCCGCTTGTTATCAAAGCGAATACAGCGAACAAGCTCCTCGTGGCCTTCCAAAACCCGCAAGCAAGCTCCACACTCGATATCCCACAGCCTAGAGAAACAGATGAACACAAAATTGTGTGAGAAAATAAATCACACAAGTAATGAACACTTACTGGCTGAATCCAGGTCACATTCCTAACCTCAAAAACAACAATTATGCCAACAAGAAGAAAAAGAAAAAGAGTTGGTTATTTTTTGCAGGAAGAAAATAAAGCCCCCCTGTGATTTTTTGCACAATATTTTTAGACCAATTAAACCCAAAGCACGTTAATTTTCATTACATACACATTCACTCAAATACTACGAAACAAACTGGAATGATTGCTTATTCACACACACCTGATGGTGTTGTCCGAGGAGCCGCTGACCACGAGTCTGTCTCTGTACTGCAGGCAGGCAATTCCTCGCTTATGACCATTTAGTGTCCGAACAAACTCACAGGTGCTTGTACTCCACACCTGCAAAACACATAACACACTTCAAATCGGTTCTAAATCAACTTTATATTAAACTACAGTCATATCTAATAAAATAATATTACATTTAAACTCAAAAGTAATTTGTGTGCACGAGAAAACACCTTCAGACATCTACACACACCAGCCCTCACTGCCCTGCCTCATTATTTGGGGAATGTTTTGATAGGGTGGGGGCTGCAGAATGACTTGGCACCCCTCCGAGAGTGATGGGTGGGCTGGATCATGGCTGTCTGTTTCTGGAATCTCAAATGCTCTGAGTTCAACATCTAGAATGCCAAAGGGGACTCCGGAGCAAAAGCTGTAGCATTGACAGTAGCATTCTGCAGTCTTCAGAGAACTTGGAAACTATTACACTGCTGCCCTCTGCTGGGAGCTTCTGTGCTTTGGACAGTACAAGCAGACACCTGAAAGTCCACTGCAGCTTATCGTCATCAAGAATCAACACACTTAAGAACAGGGCCTGATGCACATAAAACCTCTAACAGCATTGATCAGTGATTTGAATGACAGCTGATAACTCCTTCAGAGATCAGAGCACTGACCTTTATGGTGCGATCCCCAGAGGCAGAGACAATGTACTTGTCGTCAAAATCAACAACATTGACTGCAGCCCTGTGTCCGACGAGCACCCGGCGGAGACTGATGTCCGTAGGGGAAGCCATGTCCCACACGGCGATGGAGCGATCCTTCGAGCAGGTGACCATCAGCCCGTTACAGAATCGCAGGTGGAGCACGGCCTCGTTGTGGTGGATCAAAGTGTTCAGAACCTCCCCCGAGTTCACATCCCACACTCTGGGTAAAAAGAGAGGAAAGCAAAGTCAGACCTGATTTTATCAGTTCCTTATTCGTTCGAGCTGGACAGACATGTGGAGTGAAGAAAAACAGGAAAGAAAAAGAACAGAGGACTTACACAGAGCAAGAGAACGATAGAAATCTGACCTGACAGTGGAATCAGAGGAGCCGGTAACAATGACTCTCTCATCATATTGCAGGCACAGCACAGAGCCTGTGTGCCCCGTCAGGATCTTCAAACACTCCAGGGTCTGTTTATCCCATATCTGAATGCAAACACACATATGACGTCTTTTCACTATTACAAATACCACGCATTTCACAAAGTCAAATATAAACTTCTGTTAACCACATTACACTCGTCATTAAAAGAAGAAAAAAGTGATTCTAAAAAGTGATTGCATGAATATTTATTCAACAACTATCTGTATTAGCATGGACAATATAAATTACAAATTGTAAAATGTTTTATCTGGTACCTGTAAATAATCAAATAATTTTATCACTTCCATTTGAGGGTTTTGGGCAAGTATGAAGTTTTAATATTTATTAATTACATTTACAGTATAAACAGTTCTTTTGTGCAATAATTACAATTTAAAAGCTTTCCTGCACCAGTATATTTGAGAAAAAAAAAAAATTAATTCCTATGATGGAATTTTCAGAAGCTATTACTTGAGTGTTAAGTGTCACATGACCCTGATTTGCTGCTCAAGTGCTTCAATAAGTTAAAAAAAAAAAAGCATATTACTACATAATTCAGAGAAAAGGTTAAATTAATAAAGTTTGAAATAGAAATCCATGTGATATAAAAATGTCTTTGTGGTTTCTTGTGACCATTTTTATGCATGCTTGCTGAATAAAAGCATTAATTCTTCCCCCTTGCTGACTCCATTAATTAAAAAAATATTTACCATTTAAAAGTTCATGACTACACGCGTCATCAATCTTTATGAACTGGATTTCTTTTAAAAATGTTGTACTGTTTGCTAAGGTCTACTTATAATTTTAGATTTTTACATAAAAAAAATAAAATAAAAAAAAAGCTATTTCCTGTCCCGTTTTGACACCCTTCACCTGATCTGTTTAAATAGGCGTGGAGGATTGCAGACTCTGAAGAAAATGCCTACTGGTACAGTTGTGTGTGTTTAACAGCCTACATCCTTTCTAGATGGACAAAAAACTTTTTAAAAATCCTACTTCGAATTATGCTGCGTTCCAAAAGTAGTAAGCAAGGGACCAAGTTTACAGACACCATTATGTTTTCTGCATTGTTTTCTGCATAGACCTCAGTGTTTCCTACAGACTTGCGCCTTATTTGTAGCAGGATATATGCAAATTCACTCTCTGCCAGCGGAAGACGCTGTTGTTGTGGTAGAGATTAGGTTTCCCCAGATAACACCGTACACAAAGTAGCGCTCCACTCACAAACACTGCTTTATCAGACATTAATTGCAGGACTGAAAACAGTCAGTTTCCTTCAGAAACACAGCGATATAAAACCACCAGGTTTATTTTGAAATGTGCAGTGGCTCATGTTTATTCAACGAAGCCAAAGCCTTTTGAAAAAATCTATTTGTGGTGGTCAGTTTAGATATTGTGCTGCGCTGCCACAAATCAATCAATGTATGGGATACACTGGACCTGCTTATTTGTCTCTTTAGTGAACACTTGCACAAATCTTCTGCAGAGGTGGTCACAATATTACAAAAAAAAAAAAACCCATTAAAATGGACATTCCACAACCAATCGTTTTGACAGACTTCTTCAATATACGCTGTTTTTAGAGCAACAACAAAGTTCTGAAACTTGAATGCGTTTTTATAACATCCTCCTAACATGTCAAAACATCAATGGAATTTAATTTTTTTTCAGTTCATGACCCCTTTAATAACAATAGCCTTTTACTGATATTGTCAGCTCTATGACACATCCCTAGAGCTACACTTGCTGAAATGCTGCAGTAAGAACACTGGAGAGTCTAATACCATGAGTAAAGAAATCTAACAAACCCCTGCAAACAACCGGCATCATCAGTCATTCTTGCCTTAGAAAGTATGACTTGAATCATCTCGCGTTTCAATTCCCTCTCTAGATTCAGAATTGTAATTGATTGTGTGAATCAAAAAGCTCAAGAATGTTTCTATGTAAAGAGCTGTTTAAAGAGAATTCATGTCGGCCTAACGGATGAAAAAAAAAAAAAATCACATAATTATCATAATTCACAAGAACACGCTTGTGGTTAGTGTTTTTAAACAACACCTGCTTATGTATGCACGCAGCCGGTGTGGTTTTTACTTGTGACAACTTCACTAAACCCACACAAGCTTCAATAGAAATACACCGGCAGAGCGCGGTCGCACCTTGATGGAGTTATCGCGTAGACCGCTGATGATCTTTTCGTCGTCATACTGGAGGCAGTAAACACCTTTGCTGTTCTCCGACCTACACTGGATCCTCTGCAGGTTATGTCGGCCACACCTCCAGTTCGCCTCGATGGTCTGGAAACATAAAAATCAACATCACATCAGCAACTACTTACACTGCTAAAAAGCAGACTAATTTATCTGATTTGTTTAAATCATTATGCACAAACACTAAATAAATAAGCGGCCCGATTTATCACTACATTTGAAAACATAATTGATATAACTGATGGCTGCATACTCCGGTTACTCAGAGGGCAGCTATGAGGAAGACAAAGAGCTGGGTAACATGAGGCCTGCCGCCTTCCCCTGAGGTGTAATCACTGGTACTCCTTGTTTAAATGAACAAACGCTTTCTACCTCATATTCCTCAAAAACATGACATGAGCAGACAAGATCTATTATACTCATAAAACGTAAAGAGATAAAGAACGATGTTTGCTTTGCCCACCTCAATGTCCTGAATGATTTTTGGATAAAGAGAGCGGTAGTATGAGTTTGGAGGAACTTCTGTTGTGCGGTTCTTGAACAGGTATTTTTCCCTGTGAAGGAAACGGCAATAAACATCCCTGATAAACTGACATTAACAAGCATCTTCATAATTCAAGGCCAAATAAGATGTATAAGACAGTCTAAATGGAGGTTCCCGGCATGTGTGGTGGAGAATTACACCACTGAGAGATAATGACGAGGTTGTTGTTAAACCTCATGTATAAATGGGGGGGGGGGTAACCAGTTATAACAGCACTGCTACTCACCACTGGTGTCTCTCTGAAAGGCCCTTCCACAGCGGGTCTGTCCGAACCATCCTTTCGATCAACTTCTTCCACAACATGCCTTCGGATATCACACGCTGCCATTCTTTACACACCAGCTCAGCCGAACAAAGCGAGCGTGCATCCAAGAAGGACAAGATGTTCTCTGCTATATGATCCAGACCCTGAGCTAGAAGACAAATCGAGAGTGATTTCATTTAAGTGAAAAAATGACATAAAAAAACAAAAAAAAACAAAACAAAAAAAAAACTAACAAAAAAAAAACTAAAATGTATGTATCAGGAAGGGACTGGAGAGTAAATAGTAGACATTAATGATAAACAAGTAGATTGGAGAACGCAAGAGGGGTTTCAAAAAAGCAAAAAAAGGTGGCTTGATGATGTCAGCTAAAATGAAACACTTCATTCAAATATGCTGATCTGGTGAATATTGCTTTTTTTATTATTGTAATCAGTGATGAAAACCATTGTGCTGCTTAATTTTTTTTTAGGCAACAGTAATGAATTTTTCAGGATACTTTGATATAGAAAATTAATTGTTTTTAAAATAGATATTTTTGCAACAAACTGATGAAATTATTGAATTCTTTCAAAACAAAAACAAAAAGAAAATTACAAGGAAAAAAATAAAATAAATAATATTCTTACAGGTCACAAAATTGTAACGGTATACATTTTGTTGAAATTTTATTCTAAAGATAGGGCCCTATGATTTCCACAACGCAGAAAACCCATGAAATCACTGGATCCAGTTTTAACACAGAAAATCAAATGCTGACGTATTTCATCAACATTTGACAGCACCCTAAAACAAAAAACAAACTCCTCTCTTAATCCACCCAATTGTAAGTTGCTTTGGATAGCCTGCTAAATGAATGTCAAATTGTCAACGTTTGGATCAATTTATCAAAATTAGGGGATTCAATTTCACCTAAATCGCGACATGGACTAGTATCTGTAAATGTTAAACCGCAAAAAGACTATTTAAATATGAATCCTGCATGTTCGTGTCTCCGTGTGAATGAATGACGCAGACGCGCATTTTGTTTACTACACCTTATGAAGCGCGTGACGCTCGTGGTGATTTCAGCGTCTGCCGTCTCACTAAATGAGGACATAAATACATGAACAACATCTCCAGAACTGCTCTGAGAGTAATTCATGAGCATTTTGCCTTTTCATTTCAGTAAATCTAGTGCCATATACACAGAAATTTAAAAGGTTTTCACAGCAACCCATCAAAATAAAAGTTTGGTTTGTCTTGAAGACATTATCATTACTTAGAAATATTACTATATTCAGTAGAATGTACTTCATACTACTACTGTAGGAAAAACTTGTACAACTAGTCACAATATTTCTTGCATGTTTGGTAATTTGGTAACAAAAATTTAAATATTTCATAGGGCCCTAAATGTGTGTTCAACTTTTAATAAATTGACGCTAAATTGTGTACGTTTCATGAATTTAATTAATCAGACATTCTTTTTGATTAATAAAGTTCAATTTAACCATTAAAAAGGAGGAAAAAACAAAAACAAAACAGAATTTAGGAAAAATAAAACTGATTTCATAGGGCCCTATAAGAATAAAATACACTGATGAATTGTGATTCAAGTTTGAGTTCAACTTTAGAAATAACACAGGCCAAGCCAAACATGGTCTCTTTAATGTTTAGGCTATAGTTTAAGAGAAATGGACACACCCTCCATCAAGAAATGGCATTTTCAGAATAAGGACTGTGTGTGTTACCTGGCAGTGCCGTAATGAAGTCCCTTTGGAGCATGGGTTTGAGGTAGGAGTTTATGTGGCCGTGTTGGTAATGGCACATGCGTGAGATTAGGTGTTCCACAAACTCCACCTGGTCTGCCTCAGACCACTGATCAAAGAGCTGGATGCACACGTCCTTCTCCTTATCGTAATTTCCCTCTGACGGCCGCTTCCTAGAGCCTGTCAAAGGTCCATTACTCACCTGAGGACAGATAAATGTAGGCTGGGAGAATTGTAAAAGAAAAAAATAAATATGTTAGATGAGACAGAAGAAAACATGTATAGTAAAAGATTGGGCACACTATTGTAATATTTTTAGGAGATGTGTTAACTCAGCAAAGAACGGTGCTGCAGGTGTTCTACTATTAAAAGAGCCACATACAGTTCCTGTCTCCATATGCAACAAGAGTTTCTTAAAAAATAAAAATAAATAAATTGCACGCTATTAGGGCTGTAACGATTCACGATATGAAACCGAAATCGCGAGACTCAGATCCACGATCCTGTGTCGCGGTGTGATAAGGGAGAATCGCGAGACACCACGTGACTACCTTTCCAATCATGTGACGCCTGCCTGCAAAAGTTGAGCTAGTTGAAG
>JAUCMU010000002.1:6370815-6387510 GCA_032275025.1 Enteromius treurensis | reverse complement strand
CCGCCCACAAAAGGAACGACCCTGTAAGTCCCTTACATTTTGCAAACACGCTTCTTACTTCACAAAAGAATTAAAAAATTAAAGCGGTTCAGATCAACATAGCTGTAAAAATACAGAAAAGGCATTTGTTGTGACAAGCGGCTGTTTGTATTACGTCATTAAAGAATTGCCACAACGTTATTACCGTGATATTAAAACGACGTAAAAAAAATACTTGAGAGAAACAAAACATGTAGCCTATTTAGCATGGTTTCACCCCTTTAACAGACGTCACCTCCACCAACCCGTTTTAAAGCGTCATCCATCAGCGCTTAACATTTCAAACGACAACATATATAACGTTTCCCGTTCTTTATCCTAAAACCAACATTATGAGTGAAATGAAGAGCTGTACAGTGCGCGGTCTCGTTCTCCAACATGCTGCTCTCTCCAACAGCTGTTAGCAAGCTGGTTAGCATGTGGCCCCCCAAAGAACGAAACGAATCGCGCATCGGAGGTGCTAACGTTACTGTTTGTCATTTTGACACCTGTATACAAAACTAGACGATCAGACGGCGCGAGCCTCACCCTCTAGCCGCCTCAAGGCTTTTGATCAACTTCTTAATCTTCCAGATTTCCACGTTCCTGTCCGCTGCGCTGGGGTCGTCCGCCATCTTCCTCGCGCTGTCTGGACCTGCTGAAAAAGAGAATTCAACTTTAGCTTGCTAACGCCAAGTGCTTGATTAGCAGCCTTTTTTTCAACGTGGATCGTTCACAATGGACATCTGTAAAGGCCAACCGGGGATCGGACAGCATTGTTAATTGATTAAAAGAAGGTCTGTTGTGAGTAAAAAAGAAAACGGGACTAAAGTCGGACGCGCTAACAGGCTAAAGCAGCCCTGCAAGCGGGCCTCTCGCGCCCGAGAACATCCCTGCCACGCGCCGATCGCGCGAAACCACCCTTTAGCTATGATTTTATCTTTTTTAACACGTGGTCAGTTTTCAAAACAATTTTAATATCGGACATTATCGCAGTGTACTCACAGACTAAAAGTATCCGCTCCGCCGCGTCCGTACGGCAGTTACTTTGTGGTCCACAGCTCGCTCGCCGCTGTTTCTCAGTGACGTGATACACTTATCGTTAGCCGGTTTGGTCTTGCTGCGCGTGGTGCTTCGGTGGAGGCTCACGTGGGGGAAAGGCAGAAATTCTATTTAGTATCACTTCCTGAAAACGCCACACATGGGGTGTATTTGGAGCTTTGTGATTGGAGGACTTTACTGTCAAACAAAACGGGAGGAACGACGTTTTGTTTTTGTTTTTTTTTATAATTATATATATATATTTATATACTTTATTAAGTGACGACCAGTGTTGGACAGCTACTAGTTATATTAATAGTATTATTTTTGCAGTAAATAGTAGTGTAACAAATTATTACTAATAAGATTTCAGTAATAATATTAAAACAGCCCGTTGCTTTTAATGCCTTAACCCCTGCTGATTTAAAATCCAACAATCCAATATTTCCTAGATTTATTTTCATAACTGGCACATTAAGTCACCAGTGCACCAAGCATGTAGAATATGAAAAAGCTTATATCCAGTGGATATAAATATTGCCATTACATTAAGTCAGGAGAAAAGATGATCTAAACACTGATGTGTAAATTGTGGCATTATGGAAGTTGTGGTATTACATTACATGGCCGAGCCACATCCTTCTGATCCCAATATAAGTTTAATAAAATGTTTCTAGAGAAGGAAGCAGTTTCTTATAAACCTATATGATTATTTTGATAAATTACACATCATGGAATATAATCGTATAAAACAAAAAAAAGGAAGTTACTGAGTTACAACACTTTTACTTAAATGTTATACTATCAGTCACCAGTCATTGTTTGTATTAACTTCTGACTGCGATCCAATGTGGACTTTGTCAAATATTGTTGGTTACATTTTTTTTATTTTACAGGAAACATATACTGTGGAGCTTAAGAAAAGTAATGTGTAAGTTATTACTGTTGCCAGTAACTAATGAATAAAGAAATTAGCCCAGCACTGGTGACAAATCATATAACAAATGGTTACAAAAAAACAAATATAGTAACAATAAGTAATTAAATAATTAAAAAAATGAACAAAACTATATGGTAGTGAAATCAAACTTTGAGTGAAACACATGTCCAACCCATTTATTATTTGTTTGGTAATTTTAGTTTTCAAATGAGCTTATATTTATAAGGGTATAATAACAATAGTACTCTTCAAGCAAAATAAAACAACATAAAACAACTTCTTTATTTTTTTTTCTAGCTAAAATATGACCCAGACTCTTGACAGTTTATGAGATGCACCCTTCTGTTTTAAAAGCACACAGTAATTTCTGGTTTGTTTCAAAACTGCAACTCTGCAAGAAAAGGTTTCCATGTTTGTTTAAAAATAATAATATTGAAAAATGCTATCGATAACTCAAGTAGAAGCAGGCACATATTTTATTTTCATACTTAAATCTGAATACAATGTCATAATATTCAGTACTAACACACACAGCCCTGTTGTTTTTATTCACTTTACATAAAGAAAAACAAGCCTGACCATTTGCATAGTGATTTTTTTTTTTTTTTTGAGAAATGCAAATTATTTTATTTTACTGCATAATGGACTTGGAAAGGCAAATAGACTACTTAACCTTCTTGAAAATAATGTCACAATGTAAATCCTTTAACAGTCTTTAAAAAACATATATCTTCATGATACATGATTTAGAAAAAAAAGGTGTGTGAGAGAGAGGGAAATATTATTGCATCTTTGTCCAGGTCCTGGACTTCCCCATGCACATTTTGGATGACTGCGTGTTTAAAACACATTTATTTTTATCATTAACCCATATGCCAAGCCTCCATGACCATAATATTCAGCTTTGGGATACAGGACCATGGCTGAGAACTAATGTCAGAACTAACACATTTAGCTCTGTCATGTTCATAATATAGATACTGTGATAATACATTCTTCTGAATGTATTACTATTCTACAGCATTGTGTCTCTCCTGAGTTAGAATTATTAAATGACTTAATTAAACTGCATTCTACACACAAATGGTAAATCACAAATCATACCTTCACAAACCTAAAACGGATTAAGAATATAAAGAGACTTTAAAGTGTTTATCTAAACTAAATATTTTAGCAGATCTCGACTCGGCCCAGACCTCTTTCGGCTTGAATCACAAGAGTTCATTTCTCATGGTCTCTTGGCTCCTTTGCTGAGTTTGTCTCCAAGCTCCTGAATCAGTTCAGCAAGTTCTTCAGTGGCCTGTGACTTTTCCTCCAGGAGCTCATAGCGGAGGCTGGAAATGTCCTGCTTGATTTCCTTCAACTCACCTGAGAAGAAAAGCCAAAAGGGTTTAAAGGATTCCGAGAAAAACTTGGCACCAAAATCACATTTTTACACTTTACGGTTTATTGCTTCTCATCAATCTAAGAGATGTGTTTAGATCCGCACAAGAGACACTAATGGACGAATAAATGAGTCTTACCTTCATTGATCTCATCGCTTTCACTGTCAATTTGGGCTTTCAGGACATACCGCTTGATGAGACGCTTCATGAGTTTCTGTTAAAACAACATTTTGCCATGAAGACTTGTGCACATAAACGTTTTAGGATAAAAATCAACCAGTACCTGATATCTTGTGGGATGTTTGATAGGATTTCTAACCGTGAAGCCATCTTGTGCGTTGTAAGGTCGAAACCGACGAAGCTGAAAAGATATCAAAATTACAAGCTGCGATTTCTACTTCTGAACAGTTTGAAAATCCTTGCTGATCTCTAACCTTAGAGCGTAAATTGGCCGTTCCCACATCGTGCTGGCTGCTGTTGCTACGAACCCTGGCCTTGCATAAACTCACTAGGCATGCTTTGGTGCGCTGAGCCATGTAATAGAAGGATTTGGGGCTGGGTATTAGATTAAAGGGGGGTGGAAGAGTGCTGCCTTCATCAAAATAGGAGAGCCACAGCTTCGCACGAGCAAACTTCCATTCTACATCAGCGTCCTCCTGTTCTCACACACACAAATATAAACATATGCATGACAAACTTTCCTTTTGAGCATTATTATTAGTAGCATTTTCGAAAGTATATTTGTTTCACCTCAATCTCCTGGTATGAGTGGTTGATCATGGCTATGAGCATGTTGAGCAGGACCACCACCATTATGACGTTATAGACCCCATAAAGCACGTAACCAATGTTCTCAATGAACTTATGATCGTACTTCAATACCACAGAGATCACTTCAGATAAACCAAAGATGGACCAGAAAAGTGTTTTAAAGCTTTCTTCGACCCTGCAATAGATATACACAAGCAAAATGTTATTTCAATAGAAAAATATAAAGTTCAATACAAAATCATATCATGTATACAACCTTTATTTATTGGTGGCAACAAGCAAACAAAGGGACAAAGTCTTAAATGTTAGTTTTAATAAATAAAAATGTGAAAAGATAAAAAAACCGAACCGTGACACTACTTTATCGTATCGAACCAAGCCGTGATTTTTGTGAACCGTTACACCCCTAATATATATATATATATATACACACACACACACACACACATGTATATATACAACACTGAACCGTAACAGTAACAGAAACCATTCTATTTTAAATTAATGCTGTACTTTTTAACCATTTATTGATTAAAGAATCCTAAAAAAAAAGGTTTCCAGGTTCCACAAACATATTAAGCAATTATTATTTTTAGATGAATAAAAGTTCATTTACGACATATGTTTACTGTCACATTTTTACAGTTTAATGTGTCCCTTGTAGACTGAAATAACACATTTTTATATATAAAAAAGAGAGCAAGAGAAAGACAGAAATCACATTGATCCCAAACCATTGAACCTTTAAGTTAAATAGACTAATTGTTTATTTTGTTGAGTTTTACAGGCTCTGGTCTCAAATTAACAGCCTGAACATTCTGCAAAACATCTACTTTTGTGTAAAAAGCTTTTAATTTGTATCAATCCAATGCTTTTAATTATATGATTTTTAGGTGAACTATCCCTTTAACAAGAAAATCCTAAATATAATACTTGTCATTGTTACTTTTTCAGACTTACGTGGTAAAAGCAGGATTGTATTTAGCTCCTAAGTAGTAAGAATACAAATTAAACATGCCGATCATGAAGGCAAGGAAGACCATGATGAAGATGACCATGAATTTAAAAATATCCTTCACAGTGCGCCCAAGAGATATTTGTAAGGGTCCAAAACTCTCGTTGGCCGGCAGAACGTAGGCGATACGTGAGAAACTGAGCACCACAGCGATAGAGTACAAGCCCTCAGAGATGAGCTGAGGATCTGAGGGAAGCCACCTGTTCCTGGCTGAGAGAGAAGAACCATTTTGGGTGTCACCACTTGATGGCAGCATTTGGTTTCATTTCAGACAGCTTCAAGAAAGTCTGTGCTTTATGCACACGCATATAATAGAGAACAGAAATATCCCTTCTGATCTTTTCTACTGATCAAGAATTTTACAGATCACTTAAGATTTTTATTTCTTGAATATATAGATTCTTTATTTTTGCAACATACCATAAGTGAAGTAGGCCACGTCTTCTGGTAGCGAGACATTGACCAGATCTGCATTAGTCACGTACAAATCCACATAGAGCTGTGCATGGGAGGCTTGTAGGAAAGCCATAAACCGTGCGGTGTATGACGCCACGAAGACCGACAACATGCCGAAGTCTAACACATTCCACAAATGCATGATGTATTCTCGTGGTCCATCAACCCATACCTCCTTACACTCCGTCCAGATCATTCCTGATCAGGGGAATCAAAGAAAAGAAATGGGGTTAATTTTTCCTGCTTGAAATATTACATCATTTATTACAGATTATTCTAGAGATCAAAAGTTTGCTGTGTATCTTTTTAATGTTTTTTAAAGCTGCGTTTATAAGATCAAAAATATAGTAACAATTCAGCAGAGCACTGTTAACTGTGAAAACTGTGCACTCACCTGCCTTCAGGGTGTTCAAAATGCTACTTTTAAGAGATTTACTATTTTATTCATACGCCTTTTGACCCAAGATTATGATCTGCAAACCTAACTGATACTCACCCAGCACCCATTCCATTATCAACATCTCCGTCCACGAGAACTGAGTGGTTTTAATGCGAAAGATCTGCCGCGGATGATCAGTGATGGTTTCATTAGGAAGGGTTTTGACTCCTGAAAAGCGGTCGGAGGCATTGAGAACCAGAAGACAGAGGAAGAGGGTGAACGAGACGGCGTGAGCTACAAATTTCATAAAGGGACTGCGGAGAACCTGGCCCACCTGGAGAAAAGATCAAACGCAGGAATACGTTTAACAATGGAAGAAAAAGAGAAGTCTGCCCAGTGTTATTAAATGAATTGATTCTGAATCATGATGATGTACCTTGCTGCAGGGCATAATCCAATATGCAATAGCAAGAAATGGCAGGCCAACCATCACTCCCAGCACTGTCCAACACTTCACACCGATTGACTGCTGCCTAAGGCCTGATAGATTCTCATACCACAGCGTCAGTAACTGCTGCTGGCAGTTCGGATGAGCCACAAACTGTAGGGACAGCATTGAATTAGACATTGTCTTGGGAAACCACTTTTTACTTTAGTCTATAAATCATTTCATAGTACCTTCTTGACTTCATACTTAATGGCCAGTTTGACCCGGCTAAGGCAGGGCCGGTGGTGCTCGCTCAAAGGGGTCTGGTCCACATCTCCATTCAGAATGGCCTCCACCTCCTCTGTATTTCTGCAGAGATCCAGAACACCGACCACAAAGTCCTTACACTGCATGGAGAGCTTCCTGTAGTCATTCTGAAACAAAACAGAGCGGCAGGTTTATGACTTCGGGCGGGCTATTAATCACTTGTAAAAAATAATCTACTCCAACTGGGACCCGAATTGCAGTTGAACGCTGTGCCGTTAAAGACACGGATGCGTGTGAAGTCATGAAAGTCCCATGTCGCACCTCCAAAAGGAAGTCTGATTGATGTTTGCATCAGATCTTCTCAAACAGAAATTCACTAATGGAGGGCACCCATGAGAAGCCCATCCTGCTAATTATAGCATGGCAGGGGTTTAGGAGAACAAACATTTTATGTGAAATTTCAGAAGCGGAACCACTGACACGCCATTACAACTGTCAAAATGATCGTCTGTAGAGAAAAACGGTGATGAGAGAATAATAACGGGGTGATTACAGGAAGCTCTCGATGGAGCGGTTTCAATTAATAGCTCACTAACCACAATAAGGGAAAAACTGTCTGGATTTGAGAACTCCTGATTAAATATTTCCCCAGAGTGGCATTCGGTGAAGAACTTTTCCCCTACATAGTTAAATATAAAACAACAGACTTTGGCGAAGCGCGTGAAGCTCTCTGGAGAAACTTTTTTTTTTTTTGGGAAAAATGTTGTGTGGAGAGATTCTACTGAACCAGAAACTGTCATCGGAAAGCCTCCAATTTATAATGAGGGTAATCTCAAGGGTGGGAAATTGGTTTTCGTGTGGAATAATCTGCTGGTCTGTGAGCTCGAATGAGTGTAGACATTTCTTTCATAGAGACACAGCTCGTTAAAGGGCCATGAGCACACTTTTCACGATTGGACACTTCCAAGATTAACTGAGAAGCTGTGCTTTGAAATTATCATCGAAGCGCCTAAAAGGAGTTTGTATTATGCACAAAGTACATAATGATTCATAGTAATTCAACACATTGTACCCCAACAAAAAAATACAAAAATGCATACAATTCTTTAGTTGAACATAATACAAATTTACCAATATATATATATATGTGTGAGTGTGTGTGTGCAATAGTGCTGTCAAATTATTAATCGTGTTTAATCACATATAAAAATAAAAGTTTATATTTAAATAATGTGTGTGTACCGTTTATTTATTATGTATTATTTATTATACACACACACAGTATATATTTAGAAAATATTTACATGTATATACAATTACGTATTTATAGTTTATATAAATATATTTAATATATAAACAAGATATTTTTCTTAAATATTTACATGCATTTGTTTGTATTTATAAATGATAAATACAAACAGGACACACTCATATATTATGTAAACGAAACATTTTTATTTTGGAATGCGATTAATCACGATTAACAGTTTGACAGCACTAATATGTGTGTGTGTGTGTGTGTGTATATATATATATTTATTTTTTTTCAATTACTATGTATGTAATCACTATGTATGTTTCTGCCATCTAACCCATCTTTTAGAGGGTTCAGGTAATAATTTCAATAATTATGGTTTCAGGCTGGGAACAAATAGAGCTTTTTATAACTATGTCATATAAGAGATACTATTTTATAATTATGACATAAAAAGAAAGAAAGATTATAAAGTGAACATGTTAAGATAAAAAGTCATAATTCTGACATGAACAATGAAATTATAACAAAAGGTTGAAAATTTTACTTTTTTCATACTTAATGAACTGATGATTTAGGATTTGTGTTGATACATTATTATAACATCACAAAAATAATAATCATTTGTCATAATTTTAACTTTTAATCTCAGAAATTAATTAATATCTCATAATTTTGTCTTTTTATGTTATAATCGGATTATTTTGTATTTATTTATTTAATTTTTTATTTACTGATTGTAAGAAAAATTTGTTTTCTTACATTGTTCCAAACCTTTTTGACCTTTTTTTCTTCTGTGAAACACAAAAAAAGATATGTCAGTAGCAAAACAACAACAACAAAAATGTATTTTATGCCCCACAGAAGATACACAGAATATATAAAGATATATAATAACTTTTTTTTATCTCAACACGACACTAACTCCTTGTGTAGACTATGAATTTGGGCCATGGTTTTGATTGACACTTCTAGATAGGGCATTATTTCTGTGCATCCCCTCACCTTAAATTCTGTCTCGATGTTGGCGAGTTGTGCCAGTTCGTTGCTGAGCTCCAGCGCTGTGAGCACAGGGTCTTCACTAGATAGTGACAGATATGCAGCGCTGGCGAGGCCTTTGTAGGCATTCATCCTCAATCGTGAATGGCTGAAAGAATCCTGCTTCTGTTTCTCCGCACACTCGCCGCACTTGCAGAAATAGTCGTGGGGTTTCTCAATGCGAGCCCCCTTAAGTAACAAAATGTGCACAATCTCATACTCCTTGCAATGGGCTGCCAGAATCATAGGTGTGATGTCCTGGGAAAAGCGAGTCCCATCTTCATCGTACGCGTAGAAGTCGTCATCTCGTAGCTGTTGCTCCAGGGGACTCAGAGTCAGACGGAGACCACCTTCGAATGCCGGATGGGCCAGGATGGCCTCTACTATCCGCACGTAGCCTTTGCTGATCGCTAACAGCAGGGCATCACCCACTCGCGCCAGCCCTTCTTTCTTCAGCAACAGTTCTGTGACCTCCAAGTGTTCGTTCCCCACAGCGAGCTGCAATGCATTCTGGCCCATGTAGTCCACACAGTTTACATTCAGAGTCTTGGACTCCTCAAGCATCTTACGGACCACAGGGATGTTTCCATACTCTGCTGCGTCTAGGAAACGCTCCTCCTCTTCGGTCAGACTGGTGCCTCTCTCGCTGAACATGTACGCGGGGCCACGGACGGCCTGCCTTCGGCACTTCTCTCTCAGGGTGGTGTGTCTGCGCTGAATGGCCTCAAAGCTGCAAAACCCAGAAAATGATGATGCATTGCTGATATATACACTCAGATTTTTAGATAAGTGACACTGAAGACATTTATAACGTTACAAAAAATAAATAGTTCACATTAATGTATTCAAACCTTCTATTCATGAGGCAAATCACAAAAAATATTAAACAGCCAGACTGTTTCGGATAGTTGACCCAAAAATGAAAGTTCTGTCATTACACACACTCATGTCGCTCCAAACCCATAAGACCTTTTTTTTTTTAATCTTCTAATCTTCTAATCTTTGATGCATTCTGAAGGCTCTCTGACCATCCTATAGACAAAAATGTAATTACCACAGTCAAGGTCCTGGGCCCTCATTTATCAACACAGGTGTGTGCGTAGGAAAAGTTTCACGCAAAGTGTAGGATCTATCAACTTGTAGGCTACTTATACATAGAAATGTGAGTAAATATAAGTACACCACTGAGCATGCTTACACAGAGAATCTACTAAACAAAAAACGCATTTCAAGGGTTACTCCACCCCAAAATGAAAATTTTGTCATTAATCACTTACCCCATGTCGGTTCAAACCCGTAAAAAGCTTAGTTCGTCTTCGGGACACAATTTTAGATATTTTGGGGTACAACCGGAATGCTTATGACTGTTCCATTGACTGCCAAGTAAATTATACTGTCAAGGAACAGAAAAGTATGAAAGGCGTCGTCTGAATGCTCATCTTCAATCAGTGGTTCAACTGTAATATTATGAAGCTACGAGAATTTTTTTTTTTTTTTACCGTACAAAAAGTAAAGACTTTATTCAAAGATTTTGCACCGCAATGTCACCGTAGCGCCATTTTGGATAGCATTCTGTGAACGCACATACTGAATGAAGTTCTGTGTTAGATGCAATGAAAAGATACATGTTTACACTTTGATTTGTACAAACAGCGTATAACACAGAACTGCATATGCTATGTGCATTAACAGGATGCAGTACAAAATGGCACTACAGAGATGTTACGGAGACGAATTTTTTAATTTAGTCCTTATTTTATTTAAATTTTATTATTTTATTTCTCACCAAATATGGTTCAATTAGAGGCGTTTCCGAAGAACAAATGACTGCGAACCTGAAAGAGCATGGTAATGATTGCTAAATCATGTGTGTAAAAACTGCATGCACACATTTGATAAATACAGATTTTCTAGTACTTTCTTGCATATTCTAAAGTTTATACGTAGGACGAAATATACAGAAATGTAGCAAGGCTACATTTGGTAAAACTGGTAAAAATGCGAAATCAGGTGTACCGTAATTTTACAATGCTACGAGATTACTTTTTGTATGCAATGAAAACTGAACTAATGACTCAACAATTTGTCTCCTTCTCGTCACCGTAGTGCCATTTTGGAGACTGAACGTAAATAGCCAACCTGATCTCACGGCAATTCGTACATATTTTACGAGGTGGCTAAATCGTACGAATTTGTACGACCTCACTCGTATGAATTCATACGATTTATTATAAATCGTACGTATTTTACGAGATGCCAAATCGTATGAATTTGTACGAATGACCTAAATTTAACCCCGCCCCTAAACCTACCCAAGCATATGTTGTACGGTGTCAGTTGCACCACATGAATGCACTGTTTTCGTTTAAAGCAAAGCATAAACAACGTAGAAAACATATTTGCATGCATGGTACAGCTGACACAGAACAGCCAGCCCAGTCATATTTACGAGGTCGCTAATTCGCTCACTCAAACAAATTTGTATGAATTTGTACGAATGACCTACACCTAACCTCGCCCCTAAACCTACCCGTCACAGGGGTTTAGACAAATCGCACAAAATTGTACGAGTGAGGTCATACGAATTCATACGAATTGGCACGAATTTGCCACCTCGTACGAATACGTAGGAATTGGTCGTCTGTGTTGGAACAGCACACACTGTTAACGTTCAGTGAATGATCTCAAATGTCTGTGAGTGTAAATAAAATATATTTTAATACCAAGCCTTTGAGATTATCAACTAAACTAACCTTGACTTTAAAGGTACAGTGTATACATTTTAGCGGCATATAACAGTGAGATTGTAAATTGCAACCAACAGGTTATTTCGTAGTTCGAGACAACGGAGATAACCAGCAATGAGGTTTCTTCACAAAGGTAAATTAATGTTTTACATTTATTCAATTAGTCAATAAATCAATGTTATTGCAAATATTATCGTTACTTGATGAGCACATTACCCCAGTTTTAAGATCATTACATTGGCTCCCAATTTGCTATAGAATTGATTTAAAAGTTCTGCTACTGGTTTTTAAAACACTGAATGGGTTAGCTCCTTTATACCTATCAGAATTAATATCTGTTCACAATCCTGGACGGTCTCTTAGGTCTTCCAACCAGAGACTACTAATGTTCCCCAGGCTAAAATAAAATCAAGAGGTGACCGAGCTTTCGCAGTTGCTGCTCCAAAGCTATGGAACAGTTTACCAGTTTCTATTCGATCCATTTCCACACTGCATGAGTTTACAGCAAAACTCAAAACCCATCTCTTTTCTTTTGCTTTTAACTGTAGCTCACTGGAATTTGACAGTGCAGGTCTGTGCTGTAATTTATGATGTTTTATTGTGTAAATGTTGTTGATATTTGATTGACTGTACAGCCCCTTGGTCAACAATTGTTGTTTTAAATGGTTCTATATAAATACAATTGAGCTGAGAATTGAGTTGAGTACTTGTTCATCATTGTGTTACAGACCTCCTTGAATCAACCAAACACTGCATGACTTTACAGTACAGTACAAGAGCATAAATTACAGCGCTGGTCAATAAGATCAATGCAGATGGACTTCTAATTACACACATCTTTTACTAGAGCTTTATCTCATTACAGAAACCACCTCTAAGAACAGATGTTCCTAACATCATATAGTGTGATCTTCACCTCAGGACTTCATTCATTTGCTTTATTAAATTAGCCAGAGCTGCTTTGTAGTGTCAGTTTCCCTTACACTTAAAAAGGCTTCAAAGACGCTGAACTAGTTAAATCGTAAACAAGTTATATTCAAACAAAAGCCAGGTAGACAGCAATGGCTGAAATCTAATTTTATTCCATTTTGCAAAAGCCTCTGCGCAAATTTTACCGCGTAACAGGTCACAATTGCAGGTGTCACTTGGAATAAAACTCATTGCTTGCTTCACAACATGATAAATCATACATTGCGATTCTGTAGTGTGCAAAATGGCATTTTGTTCCATTTCTAAATCTTTACTGATCAGTTTTTGCAGAGCACAGGGGACGAGAATCATAAGCTTGCAAATGTATCTGCCAATAGCCCTGAAATTACACGAGATTGAAATAAACAGGCTAAATAATTTATGTTTCAATATGGTCTGTGTGAGCTGTGTCGATCCAATAACTGCAATGTTCATTCATGAGAAGACCAAGGAGAGTTTACTGCTTTTACTCAGGAGACTTAATGGAGTTTGTCTCCGATTTTTTTTGGTTAAATTGCTAAACGAGACAACTGTTTACATGAAGTAAAAGTATGAAATTATATGTTTACCTTACATCAGATGATTTGGTCTTGGTGGAATTTTATGTAATATACTCTTCAAAGTTTGCGGCGTGTAAAAAAGAACTGTCTTCACCAAGTCTGCATTTGATCCGCAATAATACTATGGAATTTGTTCCTGTGATAATAAAACAGAATTTTCCAGTTTTCAGTGTCAAGAGATATTTGAGAAATCATGCCGATTTGTTGCTCATGACACATTTCTTGTCATTTTTGAGGATGAAAACAGTTGTGCTGCGTAATAATTTTGCGGAAACAGTGACACTTTTTATTTTATTTTTTAGGATTCTTTGATGTTCAAATGAACAACATTGAAAAGAAAAAATTAAACAACTTCTGCAACATCATAAATGTCTTTACTGTTACTTTTGATCAATATAATGTGTGTTGGGTGAAACAATTCTTTTGAAACTCACACTTTGCTCTGTTGCTCTCATTACTTCATATTTGTATCTATATTTCTATTTAAAACTAAATAACCAAGTTATTATTAATTTTTTATTGTCTGCTGTTAGGAGGTGTTGGGAATTTATCACACATTATGCTTCACAATCATCATGCTGACATTTACTACAAGAGAGAATTCATGAACATGCCAATGGCAGTTAGCCAGAAGGAAAGGTATGTAGTATTTTTCAAACACACACTTATCATTTTGCTTCAGTGATACATGAACTGGGGCCCAGATGGGACTTTGTGAGTACCATCATATACTAACATCATGGACTCGTACAGATGGTCTATTTTTCAAAAACCTTGTTTGCATTCAACCCTAAAAAAGAAAGTCACATTTGCCTGAGAAATTATGAGGTTAAAACAAAAAATATATAATTTTCTTTTTATTATTAACTAAATTATCTTTAAATTAATGTGCCTAACTTTTAGCTTTTATTGATCTTACCCTGTTGTTGATACAGTAAATAACTTTTTTGTTACAAAATAAACTCCTTAACTTATAAATAATTTTCTTGAAAAACTTAACTTTATTTAAAAAAACAAAAAAAACAAATTAGCTATCAATAATGACCATAAACATATTACTAGTAGTACTGTTTTTAAAAATAACATTTCTATTTTAATAGAAACTGAGGTTGACTTTTCAGCAGCCAGTCCAGACTTCAGTGTTATATGATCTTTATAAAAACAACAAAAATATTAAGGAAATGATTAAAAATAAACATAAAATGTATTATTTATTTTCATTTTTTTCCTATGCTGAGTGATTGAGTAAAGCAGAGCACAAATAAAGGCCTTTAAAAATATATAATAAAGTTAAAAAAAATACTAATTAATACATTTAAACTCCTGCAAACTCACATGAAACGCATGTCCTATGAATTACTAGATTATTTGTGTAAATTGCAGTCTTGTGAAAATCAACTTTTCAATGTTACACGTCACAGTGCTAACGTGTTACATGTATTTATTTTTACTTACGAATAGTGTGAGTTGCTCTCGTAAGGATGCCAGTGATGGTGCGCGTGATAGTCCAGGTCATCATCGCTGTCGAATAACCTGTGCGCGTGATGGCCAAACTCATGCCTGGATCCCTCAACTTGATGAAGATCAGTTACCTCTGCCTTGGTGGGGTCGTTTTCTAAAAGAGTACCAGGCAGAGTCATACACCTGTTTAACATAGGTCTGTTAGGGCGACAGCATTCGTTTCTGTGGCTGTAGGTAAACTCTTCTCCGTGAGTGTCGGGTGTGCTTCGCTCGGTCTCCGCGGCGGCGATAGCAACATCTCCCGCCGAGAGCGCGAGCGGGATGGTGCAGAGAGCGGCGTGAGACATGATGAACTGCTCTTTGGAATGCATGTCGCGGTCGTCTCTCTCATTCGGCATTTTGAGGACAAAGATGCTCCAGGTCAGTGAGAGATTCGGTCAACATCATGGTCTGCAACAAGTGTGACAGTCAGTTTGTAAAACACGCACTTCCTCCCTCCCCGTCTCCGACCCGATTAACACCTCCCACCAGTGTTGTGAAGAGTCCACAAAGTAGCTACACATTGCAAAAAACAAAAAAAACAAAACAAATATATATATATATATATGTGTGTGTGTGTGTGTGTGTGTGTGTGTGTGTATTTCTGCCTTGTTGTCCACTGAAAATAGGCTAAAAATAGATAAATGAATTAAAATTAAGGTACACAAGAATGCTTTTTCAGAAAACAGAATACATAAAACTCTAAATGAATAAACAGTAAGAAATCTCTTCTTGTCAAACGCCATTTTTTCCATTGTAGAGTTCTTAAGTCTTGAGTTTTGGAGATTAAAAAAGTTTTCAAAGTCTTGGTGTTACAGGTTCTTCAGATTATTATCCAAACAAACAGTGACTCTGCTGGTACACCACTGGCAAACCGATCATCGGATCATCAAACTACTGCTTACAAGACATCTTGATTACTTATATATATATATATATATATATATATATGTATACAGTATATATACAGAATATATATGAATAGAAGGGGGCCAAGCACCGAACCCTGGGGTAGACCTTGAAACAGAGGGGCCATAGACGAAGTACAAATACAAACTTCTGTCAGTTTGTCCTTTGCCAGGATGGGTGTTACAAAACGGGAGCGTGAGGCGTACGAGTTCATGTGCAAATAGTGATTTATTAAGGCTCAGGGTCAGAATAACAGTAGTTGATGGCCAGCAGATACAATAGTGGAGGGACAAGCAGAGACAGAGTCGATCAACAAAGCAAAGGGTCACAATACCGGTAATCAGAGTCCTTGGAGAGAGGCAGAGGGAAAGTCCAGATTCAGGCAGAGGTAGTCAACAGATAATCCAACGGGAACAAACAGCAAGATACTAGGTACACAAAAGAATTTGACACAAACAATGAACCGTGACAACATCTAGCCCTGAGCGGCTTTTATGCCGAGGGATATCCGGGTGCAAGTGAACTGAGCTGTGGCTATGATTTCAACATAAAAGCCCACCTAAGTGACGTAGGCGGTGGAGATGCCCACCAGGTCGGGGCAGACAATGGAGAAGTCCACGTGGGCCGAGCAGGCGGCGGAGACCTCTCTCTGGGCGGAGCAGGGGGTGGAGAAGCCCATCGGGGCAAAGCAGGCGGCGGAGACCTCCCTCTGGGCGGAGCAGGCGGTGGAGAAGCCCAACGAGGTGGAACAGATGGCGGAGACGTCCCTCTGGGCGGTGCTGTTGGCGGGGACGGCTTCCAGGGTGGAACAGGTGTCCACCAGGGCGGACCAGACGGCGGAGACGCCCACTTGAGTGAACCAGACAGTGGAAATGCCCACCAGGGCGGACCGGACGGCGGAGACACCCACCCGAGCCAACCAGACAGCGGAGATGCCCACCAGGGCGGACCGGACGGCGGAGACACCCACTTGAGCGGACCAGGAGACCAGGCTGCACATAAGAGCTCCGAGAGGTTT
>JAUCMU010000002.1:6327348-6355492 GCA_032275025.1 Enteromius treurensis | reverse complement strand
TGATGTGGCACACCTGTGAGGTGGGATGGATTATCTCAGCAAAGCAGAAGTGCTCACTATCACACATTTAGACTGATCTGTGAACAATGTTTGAGAAAAATGGTAATATTGTGCATCTGGAATGAAATTTAGATCTTTAAGTCCATCTCATGAAAAATCGGAGAAGAAACAAAGGTGTTGTGTTTATATTTTTGTTGAGTGTATTTATATATATATATATATATATATATATATATATAGCTAAATAAATACAAAAACAATACACAAAAACATTTCAAATTAAATTAAAATAGCACCGTTTTAAAAACCTTTTTAAAATCTTGAGCAAGCTGAAATGACTATAGAACTAAAATTATTTATCTGCATGACACCTTACCTCGATTATCCCTTGCAGGCGTTTCATTTTTCGGTGGCGCTACTGTTCGACGATTCTAGAAATGATGAATCCAGGAAAATAAACATGTTTGCAGCTACATTACATCTACACAACGAAACACCAAATTACAACCTTCTAGTTGCTACATGCATTTGGTAATTTATCATTGCAGTTTTGCAATCCTTTAATTGGAATTTAGTTGTTTTTTTAACTATTACAATACAACTAATTTATATTTCTGTAGTAAATTTTTATGGATACGTAGATAGACAGATACACACGCAAGGGCTTATGGGTAACATAAGATGCCACAATGCAAGGCATTTTAGTGTTTTTGTGTGTGTTTACGACTAGTAATGACCCAGCCTGTATTGATTTCACCGTAAAAACTGGAAACTGTTTTTTTTTTTTATGACTTTATGACCTCTGACTAGAAACCCATCTGAGACGTTATAAAAACCATATTGAGTGCGCTACAATCATCTGTCTGCTGCTCTGCTCATTCCCCCTCTTGGTTACGACTATTAAGGTGTAGGTAAAAGGACACAGACCTTGTTCTGAGGGATCTTGTTGGTTTTGATGGCACTGGACACGGGTGGCGGAGGGGTCTCAGGACTTTGTGGGATTTCCTCTTCAGGTGCAACGTCTGGATTTAGTGCAAATATGCTCTCCAGATCAATCTGTTCATGGAGAACGAGAGCACGAGCATCAGGCTGCTGGTTTTAAAAGTACTCACGGTACACTAGCACACAGGATTTTCCACAATTGTAAAAGCTGCTAAAAATAACCATCCCACAGGACACAAAACGAGATCTCAGCATCTCAGCTGTTTCTCCTGGACAGCAATGAGATGAAATAGAGACTCCTATGAAGATCAGAAAGTGCACTTAGATTTGATCTCAATATGAGCTTAGATGTTTCTCATCAAACTCTTTCAGGATCATATGATCTGAGCTGCAATCCATATTTATTTAATACCTCTACCTTCATGACGACTGCTTGGAGAAAAATCTGAGATTAAGTTGATATTTAGCTGCAAAAGAGCAACATGTGAGCAATATCTAGGTTTTTTATCTTTCATACACACATTAACGCACAGCATTTAATAATCAAATACTGTTGATAAACCCGGATGCTGTTTAAGGCAGAGGTACAAAAGCTGCTTTAGAATAAATCTCCCTTGATCCTGACACATCAGTGTTGTATCTGTGTGTCTCTGGTGCAGATGTACAACTACAAAGACAAATAACCATGAATGAAACATATACGCTTTTGTCTGTGGTGCATTATGATGGACATACTGAATATGATTATCAGACATTCACCTCTTTCCCTTTTGTGTCTCCGTTTTCAATCCACTCCACCGTAACGCTGTCATTGTCTTCGTTCAGTGACGTCACCATGGCCTGGTGGATTCTTCCTGGAATACATAATAAAATGCTTCACTACAAAAAGCTGTAGAACTATGATAGAACTGCGAACACTTAATAAAGCCTGAAAAAATAAAGGTGCTAAATGGGTCCATAATCCACAATAACACTTACTCCTGTGAAAAAGTTCATTTCTTGTTCTCCGCTCACATCAAAATCCACGCACATAATATGTAAACAGTGCATATTTCTCTCGTCATACAGATAAGATTGCTTTTTTTACTGAAGGTTTATGATAGATTTTTTAGTCACAAACCTGCAGATTTTAGTTTCACAAGACATTAATTGATGAATTTGGAGTGGTGTGGATTATTATAATGTTTTTATTAGCTGTTTGAAATATAAAAATAGACTATTATGTACCATGTGTGTATCATTTTGTGTTTATTTATAATTAACACGTTTGAATGATTAGCTTACTAACTACTGCACTACAGTTTCGCATTAATTCTTTGTCTAATATACACGACAGAAATTACATCTGGCTTAACTTTAGACTTGCAAAATCCTGAAATGACAGTAAACTAAACTAAACCTGCAGTACGAACGAGTTTTGCAGGCGATGTCTCTGGGCGTCTTCCTCAGGGATGATGCTAACAGACTGCGAATTTATTTAGGTACTATGGCGGCGGTTTAGCTTATGAATATTAATTACGTTCAGTTGCGTTTCGCCAATACTCCTCTCTGATTGGCTGAAATTCTCACATCAGCGAGTAACCTTTCTGATGACGTACTCACTCACGGCTGTCCGCGCCCGGACGCTCGAACACGGTTACTAAGCAACGTAAGGAGGACTCGTTAATATTTAATGAGTAAAACCTCCGCCATAGTAGCTTTCGTAAATTCGCTAACGGGTTAGCAGGAGCATGCATCCCAAAAACAGGCGATACAACGGTGTGCCAAGGACGAAGGGGTATATTATGTTTATACACAGGCCTATATGGAGCCTCTCCCGTCTTTTGCACCAGATGTCTTGTGTTAAACGGGTTTACCGGGTTAAACAAAGATGATGCGCCGACAAACTGCATCTCAGCCTGATAAACGAGCTGCTGCTGGGTGTGACTCACCATCACTGCGCTTGATCTCCACATAAATGCCGATCTGGATCTTCCCGAAGAGACCTGCCATGCTTCATGTGTGTGCCAGAATCTGTATGCAGGATTTTGAGCGGCTTTCAGGGGAGAAGTTGAACAGCAGCGGCGCAGTAGAAACGGGGAGGAGGTCAGGAGGGAGAGAAGAATAAGCGCGCATGCGCAGAGCACTCACACACCCATCACAGAATGTCACATCAGCCTCTTTTGTCTAGTTGCATTGGACGCAGTATGTCCAACTATTTTTTTTTTTTTTTTTTAATTTGTTTATTTTAATGTTAATATTTTTCATTTCTTTTTTTAAAAAACAAGATAGTTTTTAATTAATATTTTTAATAAAAATTGACATATAAAACAAGATGTCAAACGTAAAGAAAATATTTATGTATGCTGTATATACTATAATTTTTCGTATATTAAAATTTATTATTTTTAACTGCTTCTATTCAAACAGTAAATAAAATTAATTTAAAACATTTTATTCCTAAGGATGTAACTTAATTTTTTTTTTTTTTTTTTTTCAGAAGTACACATGATGGCAGCAAAGGGCTGGTTTGCATGAAAAGCTCTGAAAGAAACAACTAATGTGGGAAATAAAAGTTTAATTATGAGGAAACCTCCCTTTTCAGTGATTTATCGCTTTAGATAATTATTAAGTACGCTACTTTTGTGTGATCTGAACAATAATCTATAAAATAAACGTTTATGGATTCAGTAACTAAAAATATATACACTGCTGTTTATTTTTTGTGTCAGTAAGATTTGTTAAAGCAGAAATTTTAAAATGTAAAAGTTTTAGTTTTTTAAATTATAATAATAAAGAAATGTTTCTTGAGCAGCAAATCAGAATATTAGGATGCTTTCGGATGGATTATATGAAGTAATAATGCTGAAAATTCAGCTTTGCATCACATGAATAAATTACATTTTACAATATATTAACAATAGAAAATTTTTATTATAAATACCAAAACTAATTCATAACATTACTGTATTTTCAATTAAATAAAATGAGAAAAAAGACTTAAAACTTACTCTGATACTAATACTAATCTAATACTTTGACTGATCATGTACAGTATGGGATACAATTAAATTAAATGTACACTGAGCATATTTTTTGGATATAGCTGCATTTTAAAAAAAACTACACCTGACCCTTAATTGTCTTCACTGACCCTTTTGGAAAATGATTAATATGTCACACTTTTACTTTTCTGAGGCAGAAATCAAACAATTGCCTGAGAAACTCACATTTAGTTATAGATTTATTTTGAACCCTAATGTGTTACAGCATGCAATGTTTGAAGTCTGAATGAGAAAATGTGCTGTACGTGTGAGCTGGAAACATCTGTCAGACGCAGGCACTTCCTCACCTCCTTTGCCTTGAACTGTGCTGTCATTCTTCTACATGATGACAATCCATTGGTGGAGATGAATGGAGCGGGCCGCTCTCGCTGTCAGCTGAACGCACCTCTTCAGTCCCAGGTGGGTTCGTCATCACTCTCTCATCATCTGTTTCCTCAGTAACAGTCAACCGGCCCTGCCACAGTCTCAGAGAACTGACTTCATACAGGAGCATATTGTTACCTAATGCAATGAAATGCATGCCGTTTTAAGACCTTCTCATCCGTAACACATATGCAATCTTATTCTTCTTTAAATCGGACAAATGTTTTCAATTAGTCGACTGTTTAAAAGCAGATTGGCGTTCACCTCATTGGTCACTAAAGCCAGCGGTTCATAAAGCAGCAAACAAATAAAGGACTCATGGCAGTCATGGCAGGTTTCCCGGGTTTAATTCATGTCACGCAACCCTCAAACTCCAGTGTGTAAGTCGTGGTGGAAATGAGGGGCAAGAGAGAGAATAAACCCAAAAGAGAGGTTTCATGAATAATGGGAGACGGCTGACGCATGGCCCTTACTCCTGTGCACTGGAGCTGCAAAACACCCCAGAGATTCAGTGCACAACTTTGCTCTGCTCTCTTTGTTTGCAGTGGCATCATAACTGATATGTTTTTGGCCTCTCATACATAATCATACCGACTGTCTGTTTGAGGTCGGACCTGATTAAAAATCCAACATGGAATGGAATAACAAGACACTGTCATTTATCTGAAACAAGAACTAGTTCAGAAAACTGATTGACCAAAGAATGACATATATTTCCAAAAGGGATGAAAATGGGTTTATTTATTTATTTAAACTTTTTGGAGATTACAGGGAAAATAATTTACTCCCATGATTAGTAAAATATTATGTTTTTTGACAGTTGCGGTTAAATTTTACTTTTTTGGGGCCGCTTGGAGATTACAGGAATCAATAAAATAATTTTGACATACCTTAATCAGTAAAAAAAAATATATATATCATATTATATTATATATATATAATATGACATAATATGATATAAAATAACTGTACAATCGCTTTTCAAGTTATTCTTTTTGGCCTCTAAGAGATTTAAAAAAAATTAAAATTAAAAATTTTTGCAATTATTGAAACAATAATTATATATTATATTATATTATATTTTTTTATAGTGTGCCATTGCTTGTAAATTTTACTATTTGGGGTCTCTTGGATATTAAAAGAAATTCGGAAAGCATTCGGCTCTGTTGTAAACACTACATGTGGCAAAGAGTGGGCAGGGCTAAACAGGCAGTGATGTAGAAGCAGGCGTTGATCTGCGGAGGACATTGTCCTTTTACAAGACTGACAAGACTTATAATGGCGCTTTTCCACTGCGTGGTACGACTCCGCTCGGCATGGCTTGTTGTGGTACAGCACGGCTCAGTTCGGCTCGGTTTGTGTTTTCGCTGGATCCGCACCTTGGCTATCAGCGAGAGGAACGTCTGTACTTCCTCAATAGACCACAAAACAGCCATTTTTGGTTGATACAAAAAGGTGCGTTTCTTCAAACAAAACAGTTGCGTCCGATCCTTCGCTCACTGTGCTGATTTAAATCTAGCGGGTCTGTTGTGTCTCGTGTCGCAAGTTCAGTGACGCAGTAATGCAATTTTCTCCGGCCAATCAGTGACCAGCAGAGTTTGCACGTCACGTTTTGGTAACGGTACGGCTCGCTTGGAACTTCGGTTGAGGTGGTACTAAAAAAAGGACCCGGTACCAGGTATTTATTTTGTCCTGATCACACTTCGGGGTTTACTTTGCAATAACGACTTGCTAATTGAACATTATCATTTACATAATGTATTAGTACCGCATTTTGCGGCATATAATTATTTGATTGTTTGTTTATGTTCATTTTAACATCGTTCATTGTTAATTCATGTTAATTTATACATTTAGATTAATAAAAGCTGTGAAAGTAATCTTTTGTTTATTGTTAGCAGTTGATGTTTTTAATAAGTTGTACAAAAAAGCATTTGGACAATTCTGAAAATAATATGTTCCGACTACCTTTTTTTTTATTATTCAATTGAACTCCACTAAAACTCTGCAACATAAAAGCAGCTTTTACTTGTACAAACTCAATAATTAAATACAGGCCGTGTCAAAAGAAACTAGATTAGGCGAAACCAATTACTACTTGTTCAAGCCGTTTTTTTCTTCTTGTAAAAGGCTAAAGAATAGATGTATGATTGTGGCTTAAACTGTGTCTGTTGGACTGCTACGAGGGATCTGCGCTCGTTTCCTCAAAGGTCTTCGGCTGGCATTCAATAGCATTGTTACTCGCATTCTGCTTGGTCACCATGGAAACCAATGTAATAATCACACATGAACAGTTACAAGGTTCCCAGCCGTAGAGAGAGCTGTGTGCTAAGATAACCAAAGGGTGTGTATTAGTGTGTGCTGGCACATAACAGCACATTTCTGTTGCTTGTGCGAGTGTGTGCACGCTGGTGAACTGTGTGCGAAGATAACTCAAATGAATGCAGTGTTAGTCTACAGACACATTATGATAACTGAGTTTTTTCACCAGCAAAGCCAAAGATCTTCCCCTGGGTGAAACACTGCAACAGCCTTACATCATTACAAACAAAACAATAAAAACCAACATATTGCTTTGAGAGGACTGTGATTCTAATAAAGACCGAGTTCGGGTGTTTGTTTTCTACAAACGCTTTGTGACAGTGTCAGGGCAATTAATAATCTACATTACAGGGCACTATCCGAGCCGCTGGGCAGCCATAGTCCAGCAGGCAAGCAAAGCTTTTAATACGACACGGCCTGGAGAATATAATTAAACACCAGTAATGTTAATGTGGGTTCCTGCACATTTCCTTTTTCAGGTCTAAGGGAACATGAGGTTAACCAAACGGACATCAATCCAGCACTCCACTTATTCCATTACGGTTTGCTAATGACTTGAACAGGAAATAGAAAGTAAACACTCTAAAAAGGGTTTCTGTTTTGGATCTTTATTCATTTTAAAACACTAGAACAAATAGCGTAACTGGCATTTCTACATATAAATAAGCACTTTCAGTTATCACTGTTTTTCCATACTGAATTGAATTTCGAAGCCCATATCTTGTCACTGAGGTAATACCCTCAAAGAGACACCTTTGTACGGTATCTTTTCCTAAGGGGTACATATTAGTACCTTAAAGAACCTTATGGGATAGATAAAATATAACGGTTTATCCTTGAAGGTGCTGCCTCAATGACATGCTGTGTAACCCTAAAGGTACAATTTTCGCACACTTAAGAAAGTTAGGCGTCAATAACTTTTTAATCTCAAAAGGGACCAATGTACACTATACCAAATGAAAAATGGTTCTTGATAAGAAAAAGCTGCTGAAGTGCATCAAGAACCATTAAAAAAGACCTCTAAGACGTTTTTGGATAGTACTCTTTGTATTAGATTTAATCAAACTCTTCAAGGAATAGTTCACCAGCAGCTAAACATTTTGTTATCATTTATTCATCCTCCTGTTTTACATCTTAATGCCTTTCTTTAGCAAACAAGATTTGATTAACTGTTTTGAAGGAATGTCAGAAACCAAACAATACTGTTTGTCGGTTTTAAAAGAATGTTGGTACAGTAACCAAACAGTTTTTATAACCTATTTTGGAAGAATGTCGGTAACCAAACGACATTGGTTTTGTTTGCCAATTTAAAAAGAAAGTTTGTGACCACACAGTTTAGAATGTTGGAAAGCAACCAGTTTTTTCTTACAGAGGCCACTCCCATGATAGTTGATTGACAGCAGCATGTCACACAGACTAAACTGGTGTCTTATCTCAGACCCGCCCTGAGTGAGCCATCATCAGACCGAGACTCAGAGACAAGCAAGACTCCTACGAGATTGAGGTGCTTTGTTGTTGAATGTATTAATGAACATAGCAGTAGTCATTTACCCCCGACATCTGAGTGACTGAAGACACAGAGGATTAATGTTACGTTTGGTTCTGAAGAGAAACGCGCCCTTGATTAACCAAAATGCGTTTATGTTCGTGCAAATCATTCATGATCCAGCCTCACCTACAGAAGCAGTGAGTTTAATGTCTTTTAATGAATCTAGCGGGTTTCACTATGAATACGGCTTAAAAAAGTTTGTCCGAGAGCGCCTCGGAAAAGAGGGGCGGGGTCAGCAGAGCTTGTGAAGATTTAAAGGGGAAGTACACAGAACAGAGTGATTTCAAAAGAGCTGTTTTTGACAGGGTAAAATTAGCGTTTTTTTACGCTTACGATATTTTAAACCAAACCATATCACAGACTTTCCGTTAAGACCCTAAAGAATCACATCAGCTTGTGGAAAATTGGCTTTGTATGACTCTTTTTAAAGGTTTGTAACCAACCAGTTTGGCCGCCATTCTTCATGCATGTTTGCCAGAAAAAAAGTCTTACAGTTTGGAAAAACATAAATTATAACATAACAGAAATCATTTTTTTCTGACTGTCCCTATACAAAATACATATCATCAGTGTCAGCCATAATGTATAGCACATATGCGGCAGGCACGTCTTTCAAGCGAGAAGAAAACTAAAATGAGACTGGCAAGAGTCCTAAACATGTGAAAGCAATTTAACAGAGCCATAATAACAGAATCTCTGAGTTTCACTGTTTTGGCATTATCTGTGCATGGAGTGTGATGACAGAAGACGGTGTGTGGGGTAACATGGCCTGATGCCACAGCCTGCGTCCGCAATTCAATTTGAGACCATGCAGCGGATCTAGAGCCTGCGACAGTGAGGTGGAGAATTGACTCCGTCTGAGCGTGTAGATTAAACCTGCTGGCAGACAGAGGAAAGGAGCGGAGCGGGCTGGATCTGAGGCGGAGAGATAGGAGAGCTTTCGCTGGCTCCCCCCATAGCCCGTCCAATCAGATAAACAAAGCCCACGGAACGGTGATTTATAGCACGCATGGAGGGCCTGACAGCTGCACGTCTCATCAGCATGGAGCCGGGCGTAATTAGCACGAGGCTGGAGCTTGAGGGGAGGGATCAAGCTTTTGCTGTGCCACACCAGTCTTCAGGGAGCTTGTAGGGAGCTTGAGCGCCCAAACGTCACCAACTAACCACAAAGAAGATGAGGCCGAAATATCTTGGAGACTAGTTCCAATTCGCTGAAGACAATGAGGAATTATATTGTTTTCAGTTTCCCTCTCACTTCCTCTCTCACACCCACACACCTTCCCCGTTCTCCCTGTCTATATCTTTCCCTCCAGCGATTTCCACTCCAACTCCTATTGTGTGCATATACAGAGTGAGTAGATAGGTTTGTCAGGTGAGCCAGAACAGAGAAAGCCAGTAATCCTGTCGGCGTGAGAGCCTCCCAAGGTTTCTGGGATTGCTCTCTTATATCTGTCCCTCACTGAGAGGCTGAATTTCGCATGATTTGATGGTGGGAATTGTGTGAGTGCATCCTCAGCACAGGAGCAGTGCAGTGTTTGTATACAGTCCTTTGAGGCAGATGGCCTTATATGGGGGCCGACAGGCTTGATGGCATGATTAATGGCTGGCTGTGTGCTGGACGGTGAGCCGTATCGATCCACCGCTGGGTCAGATCCTCTGCACACACAACCGAGGCAGCACTGTAATTTGACTGTATCTGTATCTGCTACTCACCACCCTGAGGTGACTCTGTCAAGTTAATTTACCAAGCGACAACTGCAGAACAAAGACTTCTTAATCAAGTACAAACACAGTCATTGTATCATCTTAATACACTGATAACTCTAGAATAGCATACCGGCTCGCCGATCAAATTAAATAGGAGACGATGGCATTTACCGAGGCACGACACAACCTCAGCTAAGTCGCAGCAGACATTATGAGAAAATCTCCTTGTTGACAGATTAGAGCGGTGCTTCTCAAATGGGTTTTCTTCAAGCTTCAGATTTTATGTTGGAATTGAAGTAATGACCCATTTACACCTCAGACTTAAACAATACTTTGTTATTAAAAACTTATAAAATCTATTTTATTTAATTTTTAGCAATATTACTGATGAATCTGCACCAAAATACAGCATGGGATTCATGGGATTTACATTTTTTATGTCAATACATATTACTGGAAGTGTATTTGTTTTGCAATCCGAACCCATCACTCAGCAGCCATATTTCCGTATCAGTAACAAAGTATGAAAGGAACTGTCCCATACTGTAAAAGTTGCTTCAAACAGCGTTAAGAAAGCCTACATTCCGATTGATCCAGCCAGTGGACATGTGCAGTCCCAAGTGCGAATCTCAGGACACTGACTGTTTCTATGGGAACCGGAGATTATAACAGCAGCTGCAGCGATGCGATGACTTTACCAGTTAGTGATTGGCTTCTTCATTTAGAAGGCAGGACTGGTTCTGCCATATTGTGTGTCTTTGAGTCTGTATGCATGATTATCTGTTTAATAGCATTGCATTTGCGTTTAGTCCCTGCTATCAGAACAGACTTGAAAAACATTTTTGGGTCGTGACCCATCAGTTGAGAGTTATAACGATCGTAAATAGGTCAGAATGACATGAGACTTGGAATCTGGCCAAAACAAATGAAGACAGCTAAGTGGTGGCAAGAGTGAGTGCTCTCCGGATTTCAGTGCAGGGTGAGCGTATATTTCCAGCAAAGCTCTGTGATGAGAGAGGAAGCAGTTCCTAATGAACTTGTGTGAATTAATGGCAGCAGCATTATTAGTCTGCCACAGAGTAATTAATTAGTCCCAGGATAGCCAACCTCTCTCACGCATTGAGGTTTAACATGACCCCACCTCCGACACTCCAGTTTAAAAGAATAGTTCACCTTCATGCTGCTCCATACATGTGTGACTTGCATTTTTTTCACACACAAGTCAAATTTCTAAAGAGCTTCAAGTTCTTTTTAATATATGAATAAAGACTACAAAGAGGAGCAATGAAAATGTTATAAAAGTGGTCCATACAATACACTATATTTCAACCCTTTTGAGAAATCGATAAAGCTTTCAAAAGTCACAAAAAAAAAATTAAATTAAATATTCACTTCAATAAATAAATACAGAAATAATGCTCTCTTTTGAGAGTTAAGAGAACTGACTCTAACATACAATCTGTAAACTTATTCATTTTTTATGAATCTTTCAATCTTTTACACATTCAACCTTTTAATCCACTTCACAAAAAACAATCTGAATAAATTAATTGGACAGACATTTCACATTCAAGTCACTGACTTGCGGTAGTGAAATTTATTGAACAATAATAAATTGCAGTCTGTTTCACCAAAGCTAACATATGACTTATTAAAAGTTATATGGACAACTTTTATGATTATTTTAGGTGTACTTTTTGGAGACTTGAAAGTGGAATGAGTAATTATGAGTAATTAGCTATGGTTTGGAATGACACGCAGGTAGCAAATGGTGACAGAATCTAATATTTGTGTGAAATATTCCTTGAAATATACATCGCCCATAGGCCCCTGAAAGAGCTAATAATGTTTTTAATGGACTCCGCTATCATATCTCTTGAACCGGAAGGTGTGTGGATAAAAGGACTCTCTGAAAAGAGAGAAGAGAATGGAGAGCACAGTTAATCTGGGTAATCTTTTTTGGGAGGCACAATGTAGACATTCATTATATAATCTGTCTCAGTATGTCAAATACAATAACAAAGCCATTCGCCATACTGCTGATGCTGACAGCAATTTTCACTGCTTGGTCCAATACTAATTTAATGGTTCCTTTGCAGTCCCTTTGGGAACAGCAATAAAGCCTGGTCTGCAATATTGTCAATGCCGCTGAACTCTCTCTCTCTCTCTCTTGCTCTCTCTCTCTCTCTCCAACTCCCTCTCTATGCAAATTCTTGTGTAAATATGCAAAGTAATATCCTCTGATGTAGATTTGAATTATTCTGACTATTTGAGAGTCAATATGGATAGCAGTCGTCTGATTAGTGCTAAAGACCGGAGCTCCACTTCACTTTGAATTTCACACATTTGCTGCAAGAGCTCAGGGCGTGCAGATTTATCCACATGTTAAAACTGAATCATTTGGATATCGTGAGGATGATTTATTACATTTCATTACCATAATAACACATTATGTTGGTGAAATACTTTCTCATATCCACATATCATACCTTCCATGTTTTACATGACTTCATTCCCCCTTATCGTGCGGTCCTCTTGGGTTTATATTACCATTTCACCAATTTGGTCCCATAGAAGCATGAAGGCTATTTCAAAAGACTTCATTTTTCTACACTCGATAGTCTATCAACTTAAAGCTTGGCTGAACACAGATATAGACCTGTTTTTCATGTTAAATGGGTACATTAGATATATGAGTATAATTAGACAGACTTTCTTGGGGAATGAAATTGGTATATACAAATATATAGTATACCTTTCTTATGATATGCTAATTCACATGAATGTATTGGACTAAAACAAAACCTGAAACCAAAAATTAAATGACTTGTGAACATTTAAAAGGCATGATATGTTTTGCACAATTCCTCTTACCTGGAGTAAGAGAACTGTTTATTACTCTATTTTGACAAATGTTTGCTGCATTTAGTTTTTTCAGGTCAGACCGGCAAAACATGATTTGCACAAGGTTAAGTTTCTATTTTGTTATCATTCTGTTGCTAGATCAACCAATCATTGCCATAACCCTAGCTGTAAAATAAAAGTGCTGCGATTGGTTGATGGGAATGCAGTTTCAGGAACAACAAAGTATGTTGATCCAGAAACAACTTCTGCTTTTGTAAATCATGTTAAAACAACATCAATATCCAGGAAGAGTAAAAACACACCGAAGCCTTGGCGAGTCTACGAAAATCAAAACTGCCGAACAGCCATGTCATTAAATGCTCCACGGTGGTAGAGTTTCTGACTAGGCTTTAATGTTACATTATACTGGTTAATACATTACCATATCATTTCCCACTCTTCTCCCCATGGTCTGAAAGGCAAGGCGTGAAATGAGAGAGGTGAAATAGAGATATTAGAAGGGTCAGAACCTTCACAGCCAATCACCAGGATGAAATTCAGACGGTGTGTGTGTGTGACCTTGTAATTTGCATTTCTTTCTAACCTGCTTTCATTCAGCCAAACATAGCCCAGTTCAGGCCAGAACACACATAGAGTCACCCCCAATAAAGCTAAATTGCCCAATACGGTCTGACGTATTATGGAAAATGATCGCCTTGAGTCATTCGAGTTGCCGCACATAATTTTCTCGCGTATGAATTGAGGATACGAGAGAAAATGAAATTAGGCGGCTACAATTAGTTGAGGCAATTGTTTTCTGTAAATCATTTGGGTAAACGGCACTAATCAGGTTTTCAGCACACTGCAGGGTTGAGCTTAGCAGCCAAGGCCTCCACTGTGGTGATTTATTAGCAGAATGCAGAGAATGGATGGAAATGATGGAGAAGAACTGAGAGGCCGAAGTATAGAAAAGGAGGAACCTCTCATGTAGGCCCGGATGCTGAGTAAGTAGTACAGCAGATGGATCACAACCAGGGTTTCCCAGGATTCCCTAAGTCTGGGGACGCCCGCTCTGATTCAGAGGACCGTGTCAGCATCGACTCTGCCAGCGTGACCCTAATCATCTGCTTCTTCCTGTGAGACGTGGAAGCAGTTCATATTGCTCCGGCGAGGAAGGCGTGAATCTTTCTGATCTATTGCTGGCTCTCCGGGTGTTTGGAGGACAATAAATCAGCACGATTGGTTGGATGGGAAATCAGAGGAGTCTGGAGCTCCATTCACTGGTTTTTAATGGCCACGCGTGGTGATTTGTGTTCCTGCGAAGTCACAGTGGCGGAAAATGCATGAGGTTGTCAGCAAATTCTACGCTGCAGCTCCGGGAGTCTGACTCACACGTGGGATAGTAACAGCAGGGGTACGTAATGCTGATGGACTGTCAGGTTAAAACTCAGACAGAATTGTGAGGATTTCAGTCCAAGATGAACAAGCTTTAGTCTGATCATCCATAGTGCCCGTCTGGATTTGGGTTTGACACCGCTGTCTGTTCCATTATCGCGCCAAATCCAGATGTGACCTTAATACTGTTGTCAGGAGAAGATCCCGACCCAGCGGACACCTGTAAGGTCACAAAGGTCTCTGATGGTATTGGGCAGTGTGTGAGGAGCCAAGTCAACGGCCATCAGAAAAGACCCATCTTCCTGGATCAATGCAGCTGGATCCATCTGGCTCAGGAGAGGAAGTAAGAAGGGACAAGTGTCTGAGGCCAAGCTCTCTTCCTGGCTCGCTCCTCAATGTGGGCTCATGTGCCATCTGATGGCTCCGTTCCAACCCGTCTGATGTTTACAAAAGCTAAAAGGACTGGAGACAGTACAGGTTTACATTGACTACAAGAAGGTCATGTGCTTATCTGCTTCTCTAACCTTAGGGTCTCTTCTACGCCCAATGTAGCCAAGACTTCGGGCACTGTTCGGCAAGATAACGCAATTAAAGTCCAAGGCACGATACTTGGAGTCTCATTCCAGTCTTGTGAATTAAATCTGATGATAATTGTCAGCAGCTGCTCATATTTTAGGACTGTAACAGAGACATTTACGCTCTCGAGCGTACAATCACAAATGATTAACCTGGTGAAGAAATGAAGAGGTGAAGAAGTGGAACGCATTGCGTCTCTCTCTGGACAGGTTCAGCCAAGTGATTTTCCTCAAAATTAACATCAAAACCTTTATTCAAACGCTGTCATTCTGAATCACGTTCCCATAGCAACACAATTGCAACAGCAAAGCAAGAAAATACGTGCCCAAGTGTTTGATGACGAGCCCTGTATTATGGTTTCGTTCCAATACATGCTATTGTTGTCTTGGAGAGGGTGTTAATTTGAAGCTGCTTCACCGTTGAGTGATTTCTGGATTGTCTGAAATACAATATATTTTTCTACTTTTAACAAAGGCACCCAAAATGCATCTAGCTGTCGACGCAGTTAAGTGGTGTGTAATATCGGGGGACTTCGAGGAGCAAGGCCGATCTCAATCCCTGTCCTCATTTTTAGGCAGACCCTCGCTCGCGTGCTCTTGGGTTGTCCTCAACCTGGTTGTCATGAGAACAGGTGTCATGTGACCCAAAGTCAGACGAACTTGGGCAAAGGAGGGGAACTCGCCCCGTGGAGGCAGTCAGCAGCACTCTTGTCTCTTCTGACACGTTACCTTGGAAACAAGCCGGGGAGACAGGAAGCAAGGATTAGAGTAAGCCCCTGTTTGTTTGAATAAGAGTGAGGATGCTGCTCGGACTCCAGACTGCGCTTTGTCGAGGGGGGATCATGGGGGGTGTTGTGTGTACAAGAGTCATGTTTTCCGCACTGTGGAGAACAGTGTGAGTTTTGATATCAACATGACAGGCGCGTGTTTCCGCAACCCAGCTGCGTAAGGCCACAAATAACAGGCATCATAAATAATTCATCCACTGTAGTGCAAATGATTGCGAGAATTGTATGTCTCAGCTGCCTTATTTACACCCCCTCAACCCATAATTAGATCTGTGATACTGTAACACTTTCCCCCCCAAACCTTGTGGTGATTTTACTTATCCAAGTGTAACCAACATGCATTATTTTGAATTTATGAGGGTCTTTGACTTGACTTTTTTTCTTTCTTTCTTTTTTTTCCCTGCATGCTCAAATTTATTAAAAAGTGTGAAAATAAAAATGGATTTCATGCATACAAAAACACATTTTTCCAGGATGATGATCATGTTTTTCATTTCTAAATTAAAATGTATTTTATATTTTTTGGTGGTGTAAAGTAAAAAAAGCAAACAGAATGATGCAACTGTACTGACAACATAACATGAAAAAAGTTTTTCTTTTGCAAAGTAAACCTTATGTAGCATATTTTATTATTTCTTCTTTAGACATTTTTAAGGTGATATCATTTTAGGTAATATCTTAGAAATAAAATTTTTACAGAAATAAATGTTTCACCTCAAACTTTTTTTTTTTTTTTTTTTCAAAATAATGACTAAAACGATATAAAGATGTGTACACTCTCATGTAAGGAAATATATGGTAATTCAATTTCAACTTTTCCTCAAAAAGGTATAAAGGTTTTTGGAAACCAACATGAAAACAAAGTTAATCTTTGAATTATTTATTTATTATTTTAAATGTTTCCATTTTTATGGACACTGTTATTTTCTTTGCCCTATAAAGGTGCATAAGGCTCAAGATGTGTGTTAGATGGTGTGAAACATGAAGCCCCTTGAGTGGCGGCATGGCTAAGGGACGGAAAGAGCCCAGTGCCGTGTTTTCCCCCGAGTGCTGCCAGAGTAATTATTTAACATCAAACAGTCAGGCTGCAAGGTTAATAAAGGGGATGTAACTGAGCTCCCAGAGGCCCTACAGGACTAATATTTACTGTTGATTTGGACGTACTTGAGAAGGAGTCTGACAGTCTCTCAATATCACTGACAGTTCTGTGGATGGATGGGGGTGAGACGCACTGGCCTGGGGATATTTTACAGGTCCTGCTGCCTGTCGATCACAACGAATGGAGCCTGTTGCTACTGCACTCGATTCCGCATGGGGCCAGCAAATTGCAGAGAGCAGCTCCTCGTATTCTCACTGGTGCTAACACGTCAATGATAAAATCGTATTATATGTGCAGATTAGACCGTAGGTAAATAGGGGCTTCTAGCCATTCATCAATATATCTCTCTTATTTTCCATCTCTCCAAGCAGAAAGACCTGGGGAACTAAAAGACAAAAGCATCAGTGTTAAAATCAGATATGAAACCTCTGTGCCTATGGGTTCAAGTGCTCGTTCAACAAGGGGTGACCCACTTATTTTAATTGCTTATCTGCAAACACAAAGGGGAAAAGATAAATAGCACAGCCTTGTTCCACCACCATCCCTGTGCTTAAATACGCAGCATTGCACAATAACTGTATGATCAAGGCATTTTCACACTTCAAAGCATAAAAGTGAATATATTAAGGATGTTCAGCCCCAAAAACTTAAAGAGTGTGTGGAGAAGAGCTTTAAGAGCGGGATTATCGACAAACAAGCTTAACATATGTACAGTAGATTGCAACCTTGAATGGATGGATTTGCCAACATCTACTGTATGATAGCATTTACACAGGTTTATGGGAATCTACAGTACATAGCATATCCTTCTCATGGAGTCCAGTTTGTGTTTGAAGTGATCCTGATAGGATTTTAAGCTTCAGTATTATTTTCCTGATATCTTAAGGCACTCATCATTTTCTTCATTTCTGTTTATCAATTCAAAACTGTTCATAAATGACCCTTAAGGGATGTCGTATCAAACCGCAGTACCTTCATTTAGCGCTGATGGAATGCACTTTGATGTTGTTCCATTGACATTTGGAAGCGAAATTGCACAGAAATGGGGTTCATATTGTTGAAATTATTTAGCATGAAGCTGACTCCCACCGCAATGTCTTGTCATTTGGTCTCAAACCAATTATGGTAATATAGCTTCAATTGGCTAGATAAATACTCTGGCTCGAATAGATCTGGGCAATATTTTGCAATACGAGTCATTTTTTCACATCCAATTTTCATAATGAATATTTATTCAATCAGTTACGAAGCTCAATGCGAAAAGGCACAGCCCCTGAGGACGTACGGCGGCTTTAGCCAGCGGCCTGTGACATTTCACAACGGTAATGCCATGAAATTTTTCACCATCTTGGTGGCATTTCTCATCGTCACCACACTTCGTCTGATCCTGAATGCGGGATGAACGTAAACTTCACGAAGTGTTTTGTCTAGTGATACATGGGAGAATAGTCGAATTTTTCATCTCAAACCCAAAGCTTTTTATGAATTATTCGAGAGAATTGCGCAACACACATCACACGGCCTGCCCGGCTGCGCACGGCCATCAGGAAACCGCAGACGGAGAGATATGAAGATACATCAGTTGACATTTTCGCTCGACTCCCTTACAAGCAGACAGCTCTGACAGACAAGCCGCTAACAGCATTCTATTGACCCCAAAATCATTGAATCCCTTTAAAAGAATGCAATGACAGATCGGTGGGCCGTCCTTTACAGAAAGAGCACTCAATAAGTTGACATATTTGTGTTTAGTTTATCACTTTTTCCTGACAGAGCTGTCAAAGCATTCATTCCTTGGAAATATCACGAATGTTCTAATCTCGAATGGCTGTCAGGCGTTTTTCCAGGAATAAATGTGAAACTTTAAAGCAAGTAATGAGAAGGCGTATCGCAATTTTCTGAGAAGCGATTCAGAGTGCTACCTTAAAAAGGAATGGGTCTTCCCAAGAGGGGCATGCAGAATGATGAATTGCATATGATATGACACAGAGAGCTTGAGAGGGAAAGGGAGGTAGTGCTTTTTAATGCTGTTGTCTAGCTGCTTTCATCCTCTGCACCGCTCCCTGTGTTGTCTTCGTTTTTTCAGTCTCAAGCTATTCTCCCCCCATATTGTCCCATTCATCTGCCCTGACACCAAGACAATGGCTGAGGGACCATCACATGCCTCTCAGCACTTTGAAAAATGAACTCTTTCTCACTATCCTCTTACATTCTCAGCAGTATAAAACACCCCACATCTCTCAGCACGTCTACGCCGGCGCTCTGAATCAGGCTTCTTGTGATTGAAGCCAAACGGGAGCGTGGTGGAGATTTCTTTTTCAGAGAGAAGGTTAAAATCAGTCTGTAGAAAGATCACAGGGGTCACAGCTCTCGACTGGTGCGAAGGCGCAGACGTGTGTCCCTGAGGTGTGGGCAATGGCAAATTGCTTTTCAAACAGAAAGGGTCACTTCCGCTCTCAATGGAGCAAAAATGTTGATCGTGTTAAGAGAGAATCGTGACAAGCATATCGCGATATAAGACATTTCAGAGAATAAAGGTATGATTCAGAAAATGTTTTAAATGACAATGCAGAAGAAAAACATGAAGGACTTTTATAAAGCGAATGCCTGTATTAAACCTAGTGAACCGACTCGATGTTATTGTAAGAACCTGATTTGGAAATCTAGATTGCATAGTTCACTTTTTAGCGAGACATGAAATATGTACCAACAAGAACATATCACTGCAGAAATTAAATGAACACTAGAGGCAGTAAAACTCAGACAATTTACAGTTTGAATTAATAAAACATAATTTTCGCTCAATTACTTGAAGAAGATCATGTCATGACTTCAAAACTATTTGAATATGCTGGGATATTTGAAAATTGATGCTTTTGTATGTTAGCATCACACAAATCCAGCTTCATATCTATGGGTTTTCATAGATATGACAAGGAGTACCGGTTCGAAACCTGTGTAACTATGGTTTGACAAAATGGTTGAAATCTATGTAAAAGGAAGTTTAAATGGCACGGCTGTATCAGCAAATGCATTTTTATATATCAGTTTTGCATTTAAGACTACTGGGTAGGTTTAGCATTAACAGTCCACTGATATTTAAATTCTAAACTGCTGCAATACATACCTATATCAACATAATAAAATGTGCCAGGGTTGTTTTCAGTGGCGGTTTTAGGCATGGGCGAATTATCAGGGCTGCTGGCAGAGAGAAATTCAGAAACAAGGTAATGATTCACAGGAGTCTTTATTCTCCGAAGGCTTTCACAAAAACAAGCTGCGGAAAAAATAAATTCTCAAAAGGCTGTGTCCAATCCTCAGGAAAACAGTTGAAACTTAAGAGTTCATAAAAAACAAAGGAAAGTCTGCCACCACTCTGGCTAGCCACAGAACCCAAAAGTGAACCCCTCCTTGTGCTCTCAGGAGGCAGGTGAGAAGGCAAATTCTCTCGCAGCAGGTGCGTGTACCCAGGTCAGGATAAAGACGGCCTCTGCACACAAAGACTGTTTAGTGCAAGTTGGGAACGAACATCTAGACAGGACTTTGACACGACAGGGAAAGACGCCACTTGTTACGAACTCTTGACACAGAGGAGAAGCACAGACAGGGAGAAGTACAGACGCTAATCAGCGTGGAAACGAAAGCAGGTGCCGCTTCTATCAGCAAAGAGTGCTGGGTTTTTGTATTAGTGATGTTATGTGTGTTTATGTTCAAGTTAGTTTGGGTGGGTTTTGTTCATTTGCAGCCCTGTTATATAAAAGGATCTCACCCAGGGAGTAATTCAATGCAGAACAGCCACTGGTTGTTTTAACACCACTCAGTGGACATTTCTCTTTGAAACTGCATCGGAATTTGCAATAAGGCATGTAAAATTTGTGCATCCATAGGGATAATTATTGTCTTAAATACCACATATTTAAATATCATATATTTAAATCTATTGCTATGTTTCCCTTGGCTCATCAGTGTGTTGGGTAAAACCCTGAAGAAAATGATCTTATAAAGTAGCATAATTAGTATGCATAAAATGGCCAAAAAAGCATCTACTGTAGGCACCAGACTGGGATTTGAGACACATGTTAACATGTCATAAGCTGTGCCAAAGAAAAGTTGCAGAGAATGCTAGAAGACCTAATATTTAATCAGTTCAGCACTGATAGGAGTATATCACAGCGCTGTCAAAACAAATGTCTAACACAGTGCTCAGCTTTTAAAAATACAGAACAATGTCTTGAAGGTAAAAAAGCATTTTCTTTTTAATGGTTTTTCATTTTGCTGGATGTAAAGCACTAAGCTCCATCAGACCCCTGGTGTGTTGTTCAGGCAAAAAACAAACGGCCTATTTGTTGTTTAGACAGCATCTTCAAAAAAAGAAGACAAAAAATTAGTACCCCACCTTCTCTGAGTGCATTAGGTAGAATCTAGTGCTCTGAGGCACAATTTCTTGTGTGTAATGTTCGAAATGATTGTTGACTCTGCACCCTAATTTTGTTCCCAGTCCACTACAAGCCACTCAGTCTGCTGACACGATACGGACAACAGAAACTGCAAACACATTCTCCCAGTACTTGCTAGGCCAATGAAAACATCATCAGCTGCCTGGTGATTACTGCTGTGGGCACATCATTGATCTCCCACAGAGCTGGTCCATCCCGTCACCGCTTTCACATAATGGCCAAACTTTTTCCCTGGGCTCCAATCGATACGCCGTGAGAGCCTCCGCTAATGTGGCCAGGCCACGATGGCGAACCCCCATTAACTTTGATCTGTGCAGAGTGGATCACCTCCCTGCATTCAGAGTGCCTTCATTGACCCAGCGCATCCATTGCGCTTTAAACCAACAATCCAAATGCAACTCAGTATTATTACCATTACACCATTTACTTACGCATATCCTCTTTGGCGATAATCAAAACGGAGGAGTTGAAACAGATGCATAATTAATTTTTGTTTTGATTTGGCTTCATGAAAGGGGAATCTTTAAATAATGTATGCCTCTACGGTGTCGTTTTTTAATAGGGTTTGCTCTCAGAGCCTTACGCATTTCTTGCTGTCCTAAAGGAAGAACTGGTTATTGGATGGTATCGATTCTCTTCCAACCCCCTCTAGCGAGGAGACATTAGTCAGCTCTGGCTGCCCGCCAACTAGTCTACATAACTGAGAGTCTGGCGTGTTGCATTCAGGTTGAAGGATATTTTTAATCTCGTATATGCAGCCACTGTAAATCGGGTTATTTTCATAATTAAGAGAAATTGCTGCACCTCGAGATCAATAGGGTTAAAGATATACAACCTACAGCAATAACGAGCCAATCTGAATTTGGATTTGCAGTTATGCCGTGTTTAGCAAGAGTGCTGCAACTCGGTAAGGCAGAATTGCAATAGAAAGACACCTGATTCACTGTTCAGTGTGGGAAAATATTCAAAACAAACATGTTCGGACAGATTAGAGCAATGTTCTGGGTTCAATGCAAGTTAAATTTAATCGACAACACTTATGGCATAATGCTGAATACCAAATTATTGTCCGCTGTTCTTGACTGTGACAAGTTGAAGCACTAATGTCACATTAGAGACTATTTTATTGATGGTCTTACTATATTTCAAGTACCTTTCTTGAATGCGGTAGTTACATTGCTGTCTATGCAGGGTCAGAAAGCTCTCGGATTTCAATAAAAATGAATATTTTAATTTGTGAATAAAGGTCTACATGTTTGGAACCATAGCTATAAATTAGCCTAGATGCCTCATTAGTGAATGTTTCTATGGGTCGCCATACATAAGACTTCTGCCATATTGTAATGGCCAACTTGATGTTGTTCACCATTGTAATAGTTGAATATTCAACAGTTGCCACAATCCTGCACAGAACAGCTCTATGAGAACCTACAGTATGGTGAATGATGTAAAGTTTATGGCAGTCACATCTACATGGAGCGGTCCAATGTTTTAAACAACATGATAATTGATAACAGTATTTTCATTTTTGGATGAACTATCCCTTTAAATTCTCCAAAAATTACCTCATCAAGTGCCTCATAGCAACCTCGAGAGACAAGTCAAAACTATTTTATGTGATACATTATGTCACAAATATCGTAGGTCGAGCTCAACTTGAATAGAACCGGGAATATTCTTTAATTCAGTTTCTTTGAATCTTTCTCAGATTTTTCCTCTGGTGGTTTCGCTAAGACTTCCCATCTGTAATTAGTTTCAAATTGGACATATCGCTAATCCTCAGTTTAGACTTTGCATTTACATTTACTTTTATGTTCCTGGCAGATGCTTTGGTGCAAATGTCTCCCCTGGTTTAAATAATGATCCGATTCTTTCCTCTGGGTTGTAGATGCGAGGTCGCCCGGGAGGATGAGAGACGCTCGGGGGGTCAGAGAGCTGGTTGAATTCATCAGCCCGCAGGGAAACCGGCATCCCACCCGGCCGATGCTTTCAAAGAGCCCAAATGTGCAATTATAAACACACTGAAGCGGAGTTGCTCCATTTTACTTTTCCATTATTTCAGGGCCGAGTTGAATCATTTGGAGAGAAATAATGAGTCAACCTAATCAAGGACTTCCGCTTTTTGCTCAACAATAATTACATAGTCAGACCCGCTGCAGAGCTGTATGATTTATGACAGGACATGATGGATATTAATGGATTTCTTAATTGGTGCATATGTTTATGAAATTGGCTGGCTGGCACTGACATAGCAGGCTGTCAGGTAATGCGAGCCCTCTTCAGAAACTGCCTGGGTGGCTGCAAGGACAGAAAGCCGTTTGCTGCAGCTCTGTCTCTGCAAATAAAAAGGAAAACGAGAAGAAAAGAATGGGGAAAAAACCCAGGCTCAATTGAGGAAACCCACCGTGCTTGTGTAAAAATAATGTATCACTGTTGTATGAATGCATTTTTAATGCTTTTTTTGTTCAAGAATGACTAGAAACAAAGACTCCACAACATTAAACTTTCATAAACAAACCTGCTCGCTTTTTATTGGAACTAACTGTGAAGAAATTACTTTAGTGAGGTTCTCATATAGTACGGTTGCGTCACCGCCGGGAATGACTGATTTTATTCCCTTTCGCTTGCCTCTTGAGCTCAGACAGAACTGTCAAAACAAGACTCTCAGCCTATAGGTCAAATTAGTTGATTGTTCTCTCAACTCGCTTCCTGAGCCCATAAGATCATTATAGTAACTCAATACTGGTTTAATAGAGCATGCGGTTTGTGGGCAGATGTGTGTATGAGATGCTGGCATGGTTCGCTTGCTTTTAAGATATGCATGATCTGAATTCCTCGTAATTAAATAGCCAAACAAACTGTAAATTATCTCTCCAATTATTTGCACTGGATGTAGTCAGTCATGGCTAAAATGTTCAGGTTTAGTCTACTCATCAGAATTCAGCCATCCAGGAAGGTAAATTGTCATTGAGGTATTGGCGATGGTGAGCTCGCAGCATTAGCCGTGGAAGAGAATCCGATTTAATTTCATTGTAATTCTCCTTAATGTAATTTGCTCCGTGCCTCAGTGAGGTAGAAGACGCGAGGAATGCCATTATGCCGTTTGATCGAATAACGGCGTGTAAAACAACCTGAAGATGCGTTTTATGTAAGATCTAAGCTTTTGGAACTCAATTTCCAAAGTTCAACTGTATGATCTAGTTTAGGAGGCTCTAAAAGCCTCACAAAAATCCGGTAAAATTGTGCTAGGTTATTTGCAAGCCATTATTTCCCACACATTTGTTGCATTCTAGTTTTGTAAGCGCCTAGAATTGCTTAGGTGTGATAGCAATGATGATGATACTTAAGAGGGTTCATTATCATACAGCAGAAAATTACAGTCGTTTCTCCATTTAACATAAAAAAAAGGTTACACTTTATTTTAAGGTGTCCTTGTCACAGTGCAAATATACATTAAAGTACTGAGTAACATTAGTGAACTGCATGTATTTATTAACCCTTTCCCTGAAAAAAAAAGGGATTTTCTGCTATTCATGAGACAACGCTTCCCTGGCAAAAGCAGAATATTTCAGTTTTCGGTGGTTTCACTGTAATACACTAGGGGCGCTATTATGCATCTCCTGAATCTAGAATCCTGAGTCTAAATAGCGCCGTTCAAACACTGAAAGTTACGTAAACTAACAATCTCATATGTAAACATACTGTATGCAGAGGCATCGCTATGGTTTCTGGGCCAACTGGGCAATATGTCCAATCACGATTGTGTCCCAAAAAAACCCTACAAATCTTGTTCCTGTGGTTTCCAGGCAGTAGAAATCTGTGAAAGTTATTTTCTCAACTTTTTGCTCAAAATGTTTTTTTTTTTATGAAATTGCTAGAAAGCTTGTAACTAGAAAAATGTATTTATTTTTTGGAAAGTAGCTTGATTTTTTTGTTTATTTATTTATTTATTTATTTATTTATTTTTGATTTATTGCATGTTCAAATATTTATACAACAAAATATTTTGAGGGCCATGAGATTTTAGTTTGAATTATTTGAATTTCTTATGCATAAATTGTTGTTATTATAATAGTAATCGCATGTAATATGAGTACAAAGGATATCTTAAAATATAATAATGTGATCTATCTATCTATCTATTGAGAAACCATATCATAATAACGAGAAACATTCATTATGCGTAAGAAATTGTTTAACTAAATGTGTATTTTATGCAAGATTTGAGTTTCAAAAGTTCAACTCTAACTTTATTAGGAGTTTTTAACTCTTATGAGAAATCAAATGAATGTAAAATCTTACTAGTTCAATTACAAGCCATTTCATAAACAAATCTGTTGATGCTTGTAGTTTGTTGAGTGGCATGAAGCAAATATTGCTTACGAGTGATTGGTGCTGCTACGATATTTAAGGAGACTCATTATCAAACAGAAGAAAATGGCAGACGTTTCTCCACGTGTGGCTCAGGTCTCCAACAGATCGAAGCTGATAGAAAGATAGAAAAGGATGTTCTGCTCGGATAGACTCCTCTATATCTGCCCTCTGGGCTTGCGGTTTCTCATTAAAAGCAGACAAAGACTCCACGTTTTTCGGTTCCCAGACTGAAAGTGCGGATCGTGGACGCACTCGGCCCATCTGTGGCTCTGACTCGCGGGCCTGCCCTGAGAAAGGGGAAGAGCTGTGGAAGAAATCAAAAGGGGTGCAATAGCGCAATCTCATTTTTCAACTGCGACTGTCACTGATGATGCACGATATATAAAAACACACGTACACATATACATACTCAAACAAATAGCGACTGTAGCAATGTTTCGATTCTGGCTTGAAACCTATTCAGCCACATTGGAGCAGGTCGCACGTTTGTGAGTGGTGCGATGGTGGTGTCTTTCACACTGCTGAGGAGAAGAACAGCAAGAAGGCTGTTTTAATAACCATCTTGCACCAGTTTCAAGGGCTCAGACCTGTCACGAGGCAACCGGATGCTTGCATTCACCGCGTTCGAATGCAACAGAGATTTGCGAAGCTAAAGATTATTGAGCTGTGGTGTCTTTTCGTAACAAAATATCCCCTATAATGCTTGCCGTTATTGCCTTTTACGGACAGGGAGCAGGAACCGTAATCTGGCTATTTTTATCGCATACGACCATAGAACTATTGTCAGGCCCAGACTTTGGTCTTTGTGGGGATGAGCACCGCCTCGGGCAGTAATCACTCTGACAGCCCTCTAGTCTCGGAGAACCTTTGGATTTGTGATTTTCCCGCTTTGGGGTCTTTGGATACATCAGGATTTGTAATATTTCGGGTTCAGTCTTTTAGCGGCTCAGGCTTTCAAATTTCATGACAGACAACTTGGATTTTGCAGTGTGAAAATGTGGTTGAAAAGTGGTATCGGTTTGAAAAGCGTAACCCCGTTCTTTCGACACACATTGCTTGGAGTGCACAGTTGATGGATATGTTTACTTCTGCGGTGAACAAATTGGCTTTAATTAAAGCAAATTGCACTCTTGCTTCTAAGTGAAGAAATATAGGTCGTATGTGCTTTAATTGGTTGAATACTTAAAGAAAATATCCAAACCACAATTCGATCATTATTTTTCTCATTGATGCTGGAAATTAGCTAACAAGACCACCAGTCATTTTTAAAGTTTTGGAGTATATTAATGTTAAGCAGATTAAAAGTTCTGATATGCGGTTTATTAGCTGAGAAATATTTTAAAACGCCCCACAGTTTGTTGTACAAACAAACACACACTTCTTTCCCCACCCCCTACAAACTGTGGGATGAGTCGAAATTGTTTTCTGTGGTAATCGGCGGGATGGCACAGCACAGATGCTGTCTACAGAGCTTAGCTTGTATTTAACCCAGAACCAAGAGTGCAGAAATGGGGAGCATATGCACTGAAGGGAATGCCTGACAGCGGTCTGCTGTTGTAATGCTGTCACGCACCCACAACATAAAAAAAAATTACTCGTGACGAGTAGCTTTTAACCAAGTACTGTGCTGCCTAAAAAATAACTGCTAAGAGGGATACACCAATGTATCTACTTTGTAGCAAATTTTTTGAAATGCACTTTTTTTCAATAATGGAAGGCTTTTCTGCCTCAAAAAAATAAATAAAAATGAGATAAATAACGAGAAACTTTTGTAACATTGATGGCATTATGTCTCATAATAATAAGAAAATCATAATGTGAGACATTAGTGTTTATGTGAAATTATTCTTATTGTGAAATGTTAAGTCATTTTAATGAAAGTTATTCATTATTACAAGACACTAAGTCCTAATTTCCCCTCAATTTTACGTTAACTTATCATTTTCATAAAACGTGTCATTATGAGATACTAAGTCATTATTATGAGAAATTCTTAAATATAATTACTCACTAAGTCATAAAAGGTGACACTTTACAATGTCTTATTAGTTTAAGTTAGTTGCAATGTAATCAACTAACGATGAGCAAAATATTTGTTTTACTATTTATTCTTTTTTTTTGTTAGTAGAAAAATAGCTCTACACTTCATGATTAGGTCATAAAATAATTTGAACATATGCAACTTTTGATTATAATTTTTTTTAGTTAATTCTGAAATTAACATTTTCTAAGATTTATGCTAAATAAAATAAAATTAAAAGGATTCAAAATAAAATATAAAAATAAAATGAAATAAAAATCAGAATAATGAGAAATTGTGTTTAATTAATATGTGGTTAATGTTGACAAATGGAACCTTACAGTCAAAATAAAATGCATTAAAACTTTAATATAAGGGGTCCATAATGCAGAGTAATTACCTAAGTATTAAGTATTTGTTGTTGTACTTGAAAAAAAAAATGTACTTACCACGTAACTAAGTTATGGAACAGTTTGTACTTACAGTTTGTAATTCTGTATGTAAGAGGCTGCTACTGTTACACATTTGTTACAGTCCGAGTATGTTACACAACCAAAAGATTGTCACATATGTTGCAGACTTTATGCAATGTAATTATAAATTCAAGTACATAGGTATAAGCTACTTAAAATGAGGTGTATCAAGATTGTACTTGTGTTTCTATA
>JAUCMU010000002.1:6288360-6311026 GCA_032275025.1 Enteromius treurensis | reverse complement strand
GGCACTCCAGCCCTGACTGCGTTCATTGTTTGTGTGTCTCTCTGTTCGCTGTTTAGGACTTGTATTATGAAGTGTCTCCCATTGTTTCCATACCAACCCTGTAATGTCTCCACCCTGCTTGTGTGTCAACAAACGTGTATTTATGTATGTAGTTATATATGTTTACAGTATGTATGTATTTATTACTTATTATAACTTATTTCAGATTTTTTTTAAGAAATAATAATAGAAATTATGGATTAATAAAAGCTGTTTAAAACAATACAAAACAAAAGAAAATATTCATTTATCTATCTAAACATATTTCTATGTTTTAATGGTAGCAGTTTAGAGGACTTTATGATGATATGTTGTGAACTGTGTCATTAGTATGAACATGGATATATAGTATAATGTTATGGACCATATCATATAATTGGGCAATACATTTTTGCCATTTTTCTCAGAAAGCCAATACATATGGCCAGAAAACCATGACCATTGCAGTTACTGGCTGCTACGTGGTCTCTCCCCATTCATTGCCAATGAAAACCGATATCAGTTCCAGTCAGCAAGGTTAATCCCTCAAATTGTTTTTCTTTTTTCATTAAACATAATGATACCTGCGCATGGTAATGACCGCTATCCGGAAAGGTCTCCATATTGCTAGCGCTAATGTACTGTAAACTCTCTCTCTCCGGGCCCTGTCAGAGATTTATTCTGGCATGAGAGTGTGTGAGTGCGCCCTGTGTGCTTGAGTACTCTTCATTAATGTGAGATAATGTAGTGTTGGGAGGGTCCAATGCTCCTCAGTCCGTCCGTGCGTGTTCTAAGTGGCCGAGTGTTGCTGTGTGGCTAAAGTGTGCTGCATTGCTAATGTATGCTAATCCAATAGATATGGAGCTTAAGTGTCATTTATCAACTCGTTTGACAAAGTCCTGCACATTTTCACACCGCTTTAGATCGCTTGTACAGAGTATTGTTCAAAAAGATAAAAATTGATGTGGTGCTAGCCTGTTTTAATACAACGCTGATTCATTTTAGGCGAGCTGAAAGTATTCATTACTCGTTCCCTCCCAATGGACTATGCAAGGCGAGCGGTGTGTGATTAATGGTTGGTCTCGGTGCCCACACAAGAGCAAAAACCTGAAAACCAGATCCCGCGACAAAAAATAAAAACGCCTCGGCGCCTGAGAGAAATTAGAGGAGGCCAAATCTGAATGGGCACTTGAGTTTTCAGTCCTCAAGTCCTGCTCCACTGAAGTAGCACACCTGCTCACTGGGGCCTCGATAGTAGACAATGTTCTTGTTTGTGGTTATGAAGAAACGTGCCGTGGCATTAAACTGCTTTCTAATACACTGCCTTTCTTGATATCCATTTGAGATGGACTGAAAAGCCCTTCTCCCACTCCTATTGAGTGGGCAAATGTGGCACAAAATGCGGGGTCCGTTCTTTCATGGAAATTAAATTGTGTGTTTGTAAATCTGAAGGTTTTGTCCAACACACAATCGCTCAGAATGATAAACATGTGCTTTATGGGGCATTTTGAATGTGAGGTGCATCATTAGATGTTGTATAGGCCAGTGTTTTTACAAACTAGCACTCAGTCAATCTATCATCCATCCGTCTCTCTGTCTATTGGTTGTTGTCTATCATTCTATTCATTCTTGAGAAGCACAACTGTGTAAAAAATGAAAACTTGTTTTTATGTGCAAGAAAACTCTGAAACTTCTACTTGACAACATATAAAAGTAAAAACATATGACTGCTCCATTTAGCATTAATGAAACAAACTCATTCACAGGTTGTTTTTTTTATAATTTATCTGACTGCAAGTTATGATTTCATTTTTTTTTCACAATGAAACTGTTTTAAACTGTTTTTTTTTAAAAAGTATATTATAATACACATTTTTTAAAATAAATAAATAAATGTGTGTGTGTGTGTGGCCTCTCATGGCTTATTGCTTTAATATAGTCGAATCTTGCCTGAATTCAAGCTAATATGCTTTTATTGTGTTCACATGTGTATACAATATTTTAGAAATTGTACAAATTACCAGTAAAAAAAAAAGCTTTAGAAAATTCCCTGTGTGACAACTTGCCCCAGGTCTCTGTTAGACAAGGTCTTGATTGTTTATGTACTGTTTTGCGCTTTACATTACAGTACTCACTTTGCAAAAATAATTACATGAATATGTGCAAGGTCATACTAATTACAAACATGCACCTAATGTGTAATTATGTGGTAGAGCTGCTTGTAATTAGTATTGCTGCATTGATATTATTACTATAATATACTGATTATATTACCGTATACTACTGTATATGCAACAAGGACACTGTATTGTCCCTGAAATCCAATGTGCTTTTCACATTTACTACACGACAGAATGAAAAAATGATCTCCCTCTGTGCTGTTTAGCAAATCTAAAGAGACACCATCAAAAGGCTCTGTAATGTAGGACGGAGGGTGACGGATCTAAATGCAGCAGCGAGATGCTGATAGTAGCTTTGAGCCCTGCAAGTCGTTTGTCTTTTATTATCTAAGGGATTGTTTCAAAGGTTATTACCACTTTGTAACAATAATGAGATGCTCTGTATGTGACTCGCACCAGACCATTTTTGGCCGGCGACTCTGCATTCGGTCCACGCTCTTATAAATAAATCTATGTGTAATATGGAAAAACAGCCAAATCCTCCCTTAATTAGCTGTAGCTTTGCTGGTGTTTCTCTGCTAGAGGGTGTCCTGTTGTTATCAAAGCATGGAATTATATCTTCACACATAACTAACACCTCTGTTTATTTTATTTATTTATTTATTTATTTTAGCTTTTCACTGAGAGGCTAATTATCAAAGGATAAACTCCTCTTTCCCAGAATGCCTCAAACTGAGAATAAACAGTAGGCCAATTATTTTGTGATCTATAGACTTAATTATTTTCTACAGTGAAGATGATAGAGTTTCATAAACATAATTGATGAGTTCGGATGTCAGGAATATGACTGCAACATTTTGTGTAAGGGTTCAATTAGAGACCGCAGAGCATTAGTTTACTCTTACACTACTTCCTAATGATTTTATTAGTCAAAGACAAGAATCTGCCTGTCTCTGTCTATCTGTCTCTATTTATTCATCTGTCATTTATCCATCTATTTATACACTATACACTACACTATTTATCTATCTATCTATCTATCTATCTATCTATCTATCTATCTTCATATCTATACCATGTTATACCACTTCAACGTAGGAGGACTACAACGGTGTCACGGTTCATAGGTTCACGATCTCATTCTTGCCTGTTGTGTGTATGAATAAGCAGTGTGTGTGAGTGTGGGTAACGAGCAAATTGGTTACAGCTGGGGCTCGTTACCCAGCACTACTTAAGGTGCACTAACCTGTCCTGTCTTTGTCAGTTCCTCTGCACTGCTCGTGATTGTCGGAGTTCCGCTACCATTGCTCTGATCTGGATCTCTGTGTTTCTCCGGTCGACTTACCCGCTCCCTCCGGTTGAGTCATCTTGGATCCGCGGCTGGATTGCCCACTGCAGTTCCTGCGTTACTATCTTCCTACCGCTTCATGCAGACTTGACTTTCACCGAGAACTGAGATTGAATTGACTGCTGTCAATAAATTGTTAAAATGCATCTGCAACTGTTTCCTCCTTATTAACTCGTCACAAATGGAGTGCAGATGTTAATAAACTCAAACTTCAAAACAGTCAAACAGTCTTATCTGAGTGAGTTCCATTTTTTTTATTTTATAGGTGGTATAGGTTTTATATGGCCGAAGAGGGACTGAGAAGAATGAGTTTATATGGAGAGCAGGGGCGGATCCGGCTGGTGTGGAAGGTGACTGCGTGGCATTACCCCTTCCCCCACAGGCGTCTCCTGATGTAACCGACGGCGAGGGCTTCCACACCCCATGGGCGCAGGATGATTTAGATGAGACTGATGGAATTCAGCGGTTAGAGATGGATCTAGGATATCATCCTTGTCAACTTATGAACTCTCCACTTGACCATATTCCTTTCAGGCTATGAGTTATTGAAGTCCTCGCCGCCGGGTGTCAATGTTCTCGCAGGGCTCAACTTTGGGTGGAGGAGGGGGTACGTAATTAATGCGCCGCTTGATGGGGAATGGACCTATATACTGGGGACTACGCTTCCTACTGGGCAGCCAGAGATGAATATCCCTGGTAGACAGCCAGACTCAATCACCTGGTTGATAGACTGGATTATCGGATCGACAGGTGTCAGCGTGGAGTTTATGTCTCCGGACTGCCTGCTGAAGATGGATATGAGCCGAGTCCCACACCCTCTCGATCTCTCGGAACCAGTAGTCTACCGCTACTGGATCGGACTTCGGTCCATGGGAACAGAGGAGGTTGATAACCGAGAACACAGTGGAGTTAGTCCGGTGGTTTCTTGGTGAAGGGAGTTTTGTATGTATTCAGCCCAAGGTAGATACTGGCTCCAGCTGTCTTGGTGTTCATGACACTATGCCCCGGAAATGTCTACCTATCTCTTGGATTTTACGTTCGGTCTGGCCATTGGTCTAAGGATGGTACCCGGAGGCCGCCACTCCTTCAGTGCGAGTTTAATGGCCAGCAGCTTGCGATTACCCACATCGCAGTTTTGGCTTTGAGAAGTACACACATAGATGGAGTACTGGGGGTTCACCCTTCTACTGGGAGAGTGTCTTGCCTACTCCCAGGGTTGCTGCATCAACTTTGACCATGAAGCAAAGATTGGGATCAGGGTGAGTGAGAGCTAGAGCAACTTGGTCGGAGTAATGATTCCAGATGAGCATTTTGGTTTTATGATGAAGAAGGGCGGTAAATGGTGCGGCAAAGCTGATGTTCGTCAGAACCACAGTACAGACAGAGCATGTCCGGATCCTATGGGAGCATTCTTGGTCTGAGAGATGGTAGCGGTCAGTGATCATGGGCTCTGGTGCGGGGAGTGTGGTCACTGGGATGACCGGAGCAGGTGTGGGTTCTGACTGGCAGGTAATCAGGTGTTGGGATATGCAAACCGCTTTCTGCAGGAAGGTCTCCAGATCCACATTATCATCATAGATGGTAGATAATTTCAGTCACTATACTCATAGATCGGTGTTTCTGCTTGTTTTAGTTGTAGCAGCTCTCGGGCACTCCGCATTCCAAAACGTCTCTGCCTACTGTAAAGCCCGGCCTGAGAGTAGTGAAATGATGAACACTGTTTTTCCCCATTCAGTGGTAAACCTGTGTGGGTGCATATCCAGATAAAGAGAGCATTGATGGAGAAATCCATTGCAGGTGGCCGCATTCCCAGAGAAGGTGTTAGGCAAGGCCATAGGTGTGGTTGTACTGATGGGCTGTGGGGCAGGAAATGCTTCACTCAGTCGGTGATGTCTCTTGAAGCTCCATAACTCAATGAAAGCCTGTTCCTCCAAACACTTGATCTTTGGGGCCAATCTTCTGTCACAGATGGTTCAAGGAGACGAATACACATAATCAAACAAAGATAAGTTTCATTTTCACTTCAACATACGAGGACTTCAACAGAGTGTAGACGTTAATAAAATCAAACTTCAAAACAGTCAAACAGTCGTATTATCTATCTATCTATCTATCTATCTATCTATTTTCATTTTACGAAATTAAAACCTTTTTACAAGTACAAGAATTCACAGCAGGCATATATCACAAGTAAATAAGTAATTAGCATAAAAATATGTGTATTACACGTATTAGACTGCTAATTGTCTATCTAATCTATCTGTCTTCCTGTCTATATATAGTTATATTTATCTATTAGTGTTACAGATACACCTGAGCCAAAGCCAGACTCCACCCTCACTCCCTCAATCAGATCCCAGTCACTGGAATACTAATCATTTTCACCTATCACACCCCTAAAGATCACTCAGCCACACCACATAAAAGCACACACATCCTGTCATCCAGTGTCCAAGCTCGTAAATACCTGAAGTGGACAAACGCTTGAAATACTTGACCTGTTGTCTTACCTGCTCTCTCCATAGTGTGCTCCCTGATCTTCTGTTTTCTCCAGATCCTCCGTTGTTCCCTCTATGTCTTCGTTGGATGTGGTGTGGTTGTGATCGTCTCGTTTGTTCCATGTTTCCTCTGTTGATGACCTGCAAAGACAAGAGACTGATTACATTTAAGTTAAACGTTCTACAGCTATTGTCTGTTTATGAGTTTCTCACCTGTTTCTGGATTTAGCTCTTCAAACCTATAAATAAACCACTGTAGATACTTACCACCATTCCAGTTGTCTATCCACTTCGTTACAATTAGACTTATTAGACATATTAGACTTCTTAATTGTTTATAGTGCTTTCTATCTATTTATATACACTATAATTCAGCCTAAATCAAGATGTAGAAGTTCTGTACAATGTTTCCACTATATTATCTATATAAGCCAAATATTTACTATGCTTAGAATGTATTATATTTATTATTTGCGCTAATTAAATTTTTTAGCAATCCATTCACCTGATTGTACTGTTTCTATTAGTAGATATCTAGTAGAGTCAAAAAGTCTAGTTTGTGGGAAATAGAGTAGGGTGTGAGTTCACTGGCAGGTCACTTCACAGGATGTCAAGGCCACTTGCTGTGACGAAGAAAACCCTGAAAAATTGAGCACATCCAGCATGGACAGGTGAAGGTGACTGATTTTTGCGCTTGCAAAAAAGAAAGAACAGGTCAAAGCCCATTCTTGTGTGTATATGTAGTCAATGCAGCAAATGCATTGTGCAATATGGATCACAGTATATTATCTTAGCAGATAAGTGTCATCTATACCTTCAGCTGGTCCTACGGGAGACCATTTAGACCAGCAACATTGATGATTTGTCATAGTACTACATACAGTATGAGACTTCACTGACAATGCTGTCAGCAGTAATCAGGGAAAGGAGACTGGGGTTTTTAATGCGATTCACATGTCTGATTAAGACAGGAACTCCCAATTCAGCATCTAAACAGCTCAATCTTTAATTCTCCACACATAGCCCTTGTGTTTTCCCTAAGGTCTCTCCACTGTCTCTCTCAAAACCCAATCAAAAGTAAGTCATCAGTACAGCTCATCAGCGCAGACAAGCATCCATGCAGAATGAAAGTGTCTCATCAGTGATATTCCTCTGATAGCCCTCTAGTCGGTAACAACTCACCCACTCAGCCTGTGTACCCCACAGTCCCAGGAGCCCTCACAAACAGCCACGCCAACATTCCTCCTAGATACAGTTACATTTTCAAATCTCTTTATTAATTCATGCCACTGTTTATTCATATGGGGCGAAATCTAGAACATTGATTTTTCACTTGGGGTTTGTTCTAAGAGGGCAAGTGGATATATTTATAGATTTTAAGTTTTTGTGTCTGACCATGAGTTTAATATGACCACCTTGTCCTATCCAAAAGATAAATGAGGTTTATGCTCAAAACAATAATATTAATAAAACCAACAAATACAATGTTTTAAACAGAAACCTCCCTTAATTAACTTTATAAACAATACGCTTTATACTTGTTTTGTATTTTTGTTTTTGTAATAGATTTGTGTTGTTAGAATTTTATATTATTATTACTATGCAGCTCCATAGCCAACAAACACGCATGATCCTGACCCCGGGTCACCATTGTTCCTTTCTTGGACCTTTGTAGATTCAGAACGCCCCACAAGAGCTGCAGTTTTGGAGATGCTCTGACCCAGTTGTCTAGCCATCACAATTAGCCCCTTGTCAAACTTGCTTAAAACCTTAGGCTTGCTAATTTTTTTTAATTCTAACACATCAATTTGGAGTACAAAATATTCACTTGCTGCCTAATATATCAAGCCCGTGTAACCCCCCTCGCTCCGAGCGGGCCTCGAACCCAGCATCAGTCGCTAGATCGCCTCTTTTTGAGATCAGGGGACTGAGGTTTACCTGCACAACACAAACCTGCAGGCCTCCGTTACACTCACCCCCTTAAACCTCACTCCCATCTGGGTCACGGCACCAATGTAACCCCCCTGGGTCCGCTTCCACCACGACTCGTCCTCGCTCCAAGCGGGCCTCAGACCCAGGTCTGGGATGGGAGCTGGGCTCTCTAACCAGGAGGCTAAAGGCCATGACCACAAACTTGCTGGCCTTCGTTGCACCCGGTCTTATAAAAATGAAAACTCTTTGGCCTTTGACTTTGCCGTATATATGACATGCATGTGTTTGGAGTGCAAAAATATGATGTTTTCACATGCATATGATACAAAATTTGTTTGCAAGCACATGATACACAATTTTCAAAGATGTATGACACCTATCTACATCTACACATCTCAATATCATGCAACCTGGTCACATAAATATGTTCCTCTGTGCACTTTTTGTGTTTTTACGTGCCTTACTGCATGCAAGTTTGATGCAGTTTCAAAGACAAATGCCCCCTGAGTGGCGCTAAAACACTAGTTCAATACGTGAACCCTATCATATTTTTATCATGTTGATATGTATAAGTATCTGTTCAGAATTTACATATCCATGGATTTTAGCTAAAATTTCAAATGGTGTAGAAAATATGCCCTACACAAATTAAACCCTAAACCTACCAGATAGTGTTTTCAAATTCAAAACTGGTATAAAAAACACGTTTGTTGATACAACCATGCCATTTCAACTTCCTTTTGAACATTTAGTGTGAAATACACTAATTAAGGCAATGATTTATGTGCGAGAATAATGATAGTTGAGCTGTCACATGCTTGAAAAAACTCCAAAAATACTCGGCATCAAAACGTTAAAACGCTCGCTGTATTCAAAATCAACTTATTTTTGGGAGGAAGCACATGTTTCGCTATCAGCGGCAGAACAAACCCAATCACAGCATCAGTTTGGCTGGGTATTAAAGCAGGTTATGTTGCTTTATTGAGCATCCAAATCTCTGTGCCGCTGCAAGAGCAAAAAGAGTCGACGGATGCCAAGTGAATGCATTTGGGAAAAGAAACAGAGAAGGCAAAACATCTGGCCTCTAGTTTTTAATTAGAGCCTGTTCACCTCTGGGATTATTTTTAGTTCAGGTGGTAAGGGATTTCTCCTCCTTGCGGACCACCTGACAACAACGTGAAAGCACCTGTGTTGTTGAAGTGAGAGAAACAGAGCGAATGTTCGCTTTTGTCTGCTCTTCGTGCTATAAAATAAAGAGACGTGTGAGGCGGTTGACTACCGTTTCTCTTCGTCTACATTGCAAACGACTACCAAAAGAGTTCGTAACCCTGCCCCGCTCCAAGGGCAACTGGAGCAAACCACAGAGTATGGGATTCTGGGATGTGGGCGCATGACCAATGGGAGGACACTTAGCCCAGGGAGATGCAAAATCGATTTGGTTTCACTTATCAGAGTCTAGTGGGAGATGAGTTTGCGGAGTATCCATAACAGATTCAGAGCAAGCCTCCTGCTGAGAAACTCACCTCAATTTCCACAGAGCCATGCTCCTGCTCTGCTTAGCCAGGATCATGCACCAGATTTTTTTTTTCTTTTGGAAAGGGGAACTGCAGAGAACCTCTTCTGGGGTTGGCGGGAGGTTTTATTGCTAGCGGCTACGGGTGATGACACTAGCCGGTGTGATTGAGAGTGAGTAATCACGAGTGTCAGGCCCGTTCTCAATAAAACCTGCGCACACAATGCGTGCCTCTCTTTGATTGACACTTTCTTATAATCCGCCATATGAATTCCGGGAAGCCTATTATGGCTTTTTTTTTGTTGTTGCTGGGTGCTGTAAGCACTTAGTTTGTCCATATCAGCGCGCTTTTCAAGCCGCATACATTTTCCATTCATATACGGAGAGAAATCAATCTTCAAACGGTCTAAATACATTCATAAGACAGGAATGGCGTGGCTTCAGACAACATGATTCGTTTCGCTCAGAGAGAAAGCCGAGTCATCGCACTGGGAGATAAATGTTGACGGCGGAGGCACTTTTGACCAGGTCGAATGCTGAGTGTTGGGACTAATCATTTCCTTCTCCACCCCATAGAGTGCTGTCACTCAAGCCCACTCTAATGCAGACATAATCATAGCGAGGGGATGAGGAACTTTTCATGTTTAATTAATAATGCTAATGAAACTTAATTAGCACGGCTAATGAAAAATGCATTCAAATTAGAGATGAGCATTATCCTTAAATAACAAGCCTCCTGTACTGGATTTGGTGTCCTATTACATGCTAATTAGACTGCACTGGGGACTGTTAATTTAACGAGCACACACCATTTTCATTTTCTACACAGTGGAGGGGTGCAGGACCGGTGGGTGTGAACCAACGAAAGAACAGCGCAAAGGAAGCCAGTCGCTTGTCCAGCCATCTGTATTAAACATTTTTCTGATTAATATTTCTTTTATGTGAACGTTTTGAACATATGTTTGGCTGACTTCATTTCATGCTCAGATTTTCAAATGCCACTTGGCAAAACCTAGGTCTAGCTACTGTAGGTCTAACTCCTGCATTTGTGTTTAAACAGGAGCTATATATAAGTCACCTGAGTGTAAACAACTCATTTAAAAAGTTAACTTTTTAGTAAAAAAAAAAACGAAAAAAAAAAAACATACATGTGTTCTAGCAACCATGGCTGGAGATGATGGGGAATATGGCCTGAAATGTATGAAGGTATAGTAAAAATTATATTAACTTTTTTTTTTTTTAACTAAGAATGTTTATCCACCCCTAAATCTGCTACTCATTGGTCTGTAAGTAGACTTAAGTAAAAAGAAAATAATATATATACATAAATTTGCCTGCTGGAAGAAGAAAAAAATGCTTATGTCTGCCTTAGCTGGTTTAAAATTGTTTCACAGACTGATTTTTTTATTGTTACCTCAAAATAAAATGATTTAACATTTTTTGTTTACTGGAAGAAAGTTGAAACAACATTAAATCAATTAAAATATCAATTGAAAAAAATGTGTTGCCTTGGAAACTAACTAAATGATAAAATAACAAAAACTAGATAAATGTAATCTAAAAAAAGTATATATATATATATTTATTTATTTATATAAAGATTATATTTATAATCTTAAGATAAAATGCAACTGCAGGTATGTTACATGTTGGTCTCTAGTTGTAGTTGTAAGATTTTAGGATGAATGAATTAATAGTAAGTAAATAAATAAATAAAAATAAGCATGAAGGTCCATCCCAAAATCTAGCCCTCATTGCGGCAAGTAGATACGAGTAATTATTATACAAGTATATAATAATTATATACAATAAATTTTATAATTTCAAGTAATACGATTTTGCCACCAATTCACAAAAAAACCAAACGGCAGCAAATTGCAATGTGTGTATTAGTTTTAACACAACATTTACTTTGACTGGATAAACAAAGATTGAATAAAATTAACAAAATTGGGGTGATTTGATGAGGGTTGGTATAAAAATAATTTGGACCCTGAAAATTAAATTCATACATAAAATCATGTCTATCAAAATTTGATAAAAAATACCCATATTAAATCAAAAAGTATTACAAAAAGCAAATCTGAGCCAAAGCAGTTACATACAGTAATACAATGCCAAACTGACAGTCTGGTGCACTCCAACCTGCAGAAAAACAATTGTGCCATGCAATCATTTTTAGCTTGTATTTGCATTGTTACCTGATTTGCATGATTGATTTAGTTAGGAGGTCTTCAACAGGGGGTCGACGATGATACTGTAAGGGGTCTACAGTTATTGTTTGATCTAAAAAAAAAAAAAAAAATACGCTAAATAAGAATACACATTATGTAACCCACATAAATATGATACTGCAGGCATGCTTTTATAGGCCAAGTTTAAAATTCTGTACTTTTACATTACACAAAAGGCCTATAAATGGTCAAATCGCTAAAATACAACAGATGGCTTGCGCAAATAAACAATACCGTCAGCAGGCCTGATTCTATCTTTGGTTTTGTGCATTGGGTACAAAACTAATGGCGGCACAACAGTTCACAGTTTGTTCATCCACTGCGGAAGGTGGTAGACTGTCACACTGTGTCTGTCCTTCTCTCGGCTCCCCGAACAGAGCAGCGACATCCCAGCTCATCCGTGGAAAATGCCGTTACGCCCCGCGGGGAAGGGCTTGTGATCGGATGCCTGTCTGCATGATCCCCCCTTGAGCCCTGATTCTATCTCCGCATTGAGCCATTAGCCAGATCTGCATGCTTAGATACACATGACTCCAAGGTTCCAGCTTTCCTTGGAATTAATGCAGCTTATCACTGCGCCATAAGTGTTGTCGGTGACATATAAAGCTTCCCGCACCTGAATGATAATTAGATGTTTTGTACGGTACGCTACTCATGATGCGTCAAAATGTGGGAAGTGGGTTTGTTTGTGTGCGCTGTCACCTACTGTAACGCGTGTGTGTGTTCATGCATGTTGGGGTCTGTGTGTGAAGGAAGGAGAAGGTGAGAGAGCGACCGAGCATGTCTTGCTTGCACTCTCTTACATGGACAGTGAGTCTGGCAGAGGCCAGCGGGGGTTTGTGTGTTGCCATGGTAATGTGAGGCAGGCCTGAAAGAGCAGTGTGGTTTGCCCAACAGGACATGTCTTAAATGGACCGAAGGAACACATGTGAACCTCTATTCCTCTCTCTCTCTCTCTCTCTCTTGCTCATTCTCTTTCTCTCTTCAGTATTCATCATCTTTATTTGCAGAGCGTTCGGCTTGTAGCACTCTTTGCCAGGTTATAATGTAATGTATTAAAACCTCTCTGGCTAATGTGGCTGAAATAATATATGGAGTTATTTTCCCTGTTCTTCATTAAATGTGATTTATATTTTTTCATATTTGAAGACATGACCACAGTGATTGTCGAATTTCTGAAAAAAATAACAAGAATAAAATTAAATGTGTGTTCTGTGCTTGTACGGTTTGAGATGTGAAAGCCAAAATACACATAATTAGGGCTGTCTAATTTAGAAATAATTATTTTTAATAAAGTGTTTTGTGATGTTTACACTCTAAAAAATGTGAACCTAAGGTATTATAAAATGGGTCTCATGTGGTAAATAGCTAAAATAACTGGTCTTATTGAAGTAAAAATAATATTTAACAAGACTAAGTTAATGTGAGTACATTTCCTGCTGAAATAAAATGCTTAAACTGGTTTGCTGGTCTTCACTGCTTTAAACTAGTTTCCCAGCCTGACCAAAATGAAAGTAGATTTATCAAGTCGTCCGCCATGATAAATAAAGCAAAATAGTAAACCCACACACACACATACATTTGAAAAAACTATGCATGCATAATAAGCACAAGCCTAGGGTTTGGTCATACGAAGTACAGTATCAAATCATGGATCGAAGTAGCAATTTTTGGGGAGGGGGACACAACTGCACTGTAATGGAAAAGTAGGTTTGATTCCTCTATAAATATTAAGAAGCAATTTGTTATAAGTATGTACTAATTGCATGATTTTTCCATTGCGCAAAGTATTAAAATCAACAAACGAACCAACACACTCTTACAATTGAGGTAATATCTGGAGAAGAGCACGCTACCCTTTGGAAAATCAGCTAAAAAAAAAAAGAAAGCGCAATTCTCACTCGAGCTTCTATTTATCACAGGTCAGTGTTTGACATTCTAAATTTGCTGAGACAAGAAGCCGCCGCAAACGTGGGCCGATACATTTACAAATCCTCGCTTGCTCAGAGATCTTTATTTAGAGAAATAAACAAGGAGCAACAATGCTGAAACGCAGAAGAATGAATGTGACCTTTTCCAAACGGAATCAAGCCTGACATGCATTAAATTAATATCACAAATCAGTTTGAGTGATTTGCTTATTTTGTACACAATCATTTTAGTTGGCAGAATCTGCTCCGCCATGTATCCAGGCAACCGAGTCGTGCGTTTGTGACCCCTTTGGGAATAACAGTGAAAGGGAAGATGTACATTTAAATTAGGTTAAAACGACAGTTTGTTTCTGCTCTAAATTTCTTTTTATCGCCAGCCCATTAACTCCTGTCAGGTCTGTCATTCCCTCAATCTGCTTTCCTTTTTATTAAGCCTCTTTGCCTGTCACACTGTACTTAGCGCAAACAAAGCCACGGAAGGAGGAATCCTTAAAAGTGGAGCATTGCTGTGATTGGGTTTGGGTTGGCGTGCAGCCCCGAGGCCCTGAGCATGGACGCTGTGTTTTTTTCTTTTTAAATCGCGCGTCCTTGAGACGTTTTCACACCCGGGCCTTAAGAGCAGCCACGCCGATGTGAACAGGTGAATGCACTCGTGCTGTGAAGCGTCCAGGTACAGTAAGTGGCCCAATTTCCCGCTCAGAATGGTGATGCCATGACCCAGTATTGAAAAACACCTGGGAAAACGAGCAGCAGAGTGTGAATGAGATCTGTCTGTCAGACGTACAATGCAACATGGGCACGAGTTGACGCTTAGCCGCCACCGTCGGCCTGTTGTGAAGCTCTGTCGAAAAGATGTTTTTTAAATAAACAAAAGCTTGAACACACTTCGCCTGCAACTCATCTCTGGTAATCCACTACATTTAAGCTGTGTGGGCCTGAAAGGGACTCGGATGAAAGACTGACTTGGACCTATTCACAAGTTTTGCTGCAAACAAGACTTGGAACATTTATTTCCGATACTGTTTCTTTCTCTCTCTCACACACACACACACACACACACACAAACTTACATATAATAAACATGTACTGTACATATATTCATGTGTGTAAATATTACTTAGTTTTACTCGCAAAACTTTTGTGTTCTCTAGCAAAGATAACTGCATTCCTCACAAAAATATTTGCAATCTCTTGCAAAACCGGTTGAGTTTGGACAAACACTTTCTGTTTACTTTACAGCTTGCAGTTGGCTTGTATTATTCAGTACATTCACAATGGAGCGGTTCATTGAGTTTTTATTTTGAACTTAGGCTCGAGTATAAAGAAATACCGTTTCTGCTTATTTCAACACATGGTTTGGGGACATTTTAAAACGCTTAAAGGTAGGGTAAGCAATTTCTGGAAGCCAATGTTGATATTTGAAATCACCAAAACAAACATGCCCCTACCCCAAAAGGGTCTCACCCCTGTTTTGATAGATCCCCCCCCCACACACACACACAAACATACATATGTAGCCTACGCAACCCAGGCAACAATCTGTTAAACTAGCAGAACCAAAGTTACACCGTGTCATGGGATGGCAGCTCTACGACAAAATAGGCTACCATAGAAGCCATTACAACAAAGACTATAGAATATCTGGTAACACTTTACAATAAGGTTCATCAACATTAGTAAACAAGAACTAAGAATGAACAATTTCTTAGAAGTTCTTAGATCTCATCTCAATTACATCAAGCGGCCGCTCAGACGCAACAATATTCAAATATGCTTAAATCTGGTGTGCTTCTCTCAATTCGGGTCATTTACAAGTGCATTATACTAAATACTATATTTCGACTTTAATTTCGTAGTTTTGACTTTATTCTCTTAGTTTAGACTTTAATCTCGTAATATTACGACTTCAATCTCGTAGTGTCATATATATATAATTTTTTGGTCCGTCGTACTTTAGGGGCTTTGTAAATTTGGAAATAAATAACATAAAGAATGTTTTAGTTAAATAAGCTTCCTTAAATTACTAACTGTCGTAAAAAAAAAAAAAAAAAAAAGCTTAATAGAAGTTTGGAAACCAAAAATGAAAAAACAAAATACAAAATAAAAGCTAAATCTAATTATTTTGTTAAATATTTTGTATATAGCAAGGATGCTTTATATTCAAACGTGACAGTAAAAACACTTAGATTCCTTGAATCCTAAAGCAAAAAATAAATAAATAAATAAAATAATAAAATAATAATAAAATAATAATAATTTCAACATTGATAATGATAAGAAATCTTTCTAATCTTTGATTTCTGAAGGATCATGTGACACTGAAGACTGCAATGTAAAGATGCTGAAAAATTCAGCTTTGCGTCACAGGAATAAATTTAGATATTCAAATAGAAAATAGCTCAGTCATGACAAATCGCAGAAGATTTTAGCATGCCGATGGATATGACGCTGCTGCTGAAATGCTGCTGCTGTTGGTTATTGCTGTAAGCAAGTACAGGAAATTGCTATACTGCCAATTTATATAACGATACTGTGCCATGAATATTTTAGAAATACTGCTGTTGCACAAATAGAATATAAAATAAACCGTAGCAGATCCATACAGCTGGAGCTGGGGAAGGTGGAGGGTTTCACTGAAACATTTCTGCGTGCTGCATAAATCTCAAGTAAATGCTAGACAGCAAGATCATTGGCTGCATATGCAATATGAACCAACCAGCTTGTGCTAAATCCTTTAACTCTCTGAATATTATCAGTTCTGTTTACAACCTTTCAGCCAGGATCATCTAGAGCTTCATGACTGAAATACATATTTATTTTAAATTCTAATAATATTTTAAATTATTACTTCTTTCAAAAATCGCATTGACCACAAACAAGCGGCAAAATGCCTGATTTACATTACAGATAGCTGTTCTGCAGATTATTTTGGATTTGTTGACTCTAAATTATCCAAGCGGAACAAACACATTGGTGGTGTTGAGTCCTCATTACACCAAAAAGTTTTAAAGGTCCATAAAAGTGCTCCCCAACTCAATGCGCTCACTTGAAAACATCACCAACTGCTCATAAATCAAAGCTCTTTCATGAAAAAAGGTTATTGCAGACATGCAGAAATAACACTTCTAATGGCATAACATTTCTTCAGTTTAAAGTTTGAAGTGTTTTTTTGACAGCTCTGAAATGATTTATGAAATAAGATTCATGAAAACACTCTCTCTGTATTCTCTAGGCTCTCTCTCTCTCTCTCTCTCTCTGTAGATTCAATATTCTATTTCCTGTAAACTAATGAAACTACACATCAATTTTCTATACATTTAAAAATAAAAAAATACTGTATATACAAAAAGATTTGCATGCAATTGTACAGAAACTTCATTAGTTCCTTATCAAGTACTAAATCATATTACTATATCAGACTACACGCACTTAGCTGAGCCTGATGCCAGCAACACCTGTCGAGGATAAGCAAGCGTGGTCAAAGATAACCCGAGAAATCTTTCTTGACTTTCTTGTCATCATTAAAATTCCCAGGGCACTTCTTGCAGGAAAGCTAGGGTGATAACCTGGCACCTTGGACAAATTTCCCATTGCAGCCTATTGCTTATAGCCTCCTCCATCAAAGAGGAAATTCTCCCCTGCCCTTCGATGATAAGTGGTGAGTGCCCATGGCCAGCCTGAGTACTTTTGCAAGCTTTACAGTGTAATAACATATGGAAGTGCCCAGTAAAAATAATGAACAACATGCACTTTTATGTAATTGTGTTGTGAAACAGTCAGTGATTGTTGTTGTTGTTGTTGTTGTTGCTAATTATATTAATTGATTAGCAACATGGGGTCTGTAATGTAAAGCATCAGCATCTTCTGATACAGCTCCTTTATTTCATGAAGAATTCACCAAACTGACACACTAATTCCTCACAGAACCTGATTATACCAAACTGTACAAGTGCCACTAATGAGTTTTCAAAACGCTGTTAAAATTGACAGCTTTAAAGAAAAGTTTCATAATGCCACTTTAGACTTGAGGGATCCGCAAAAGGCCATTTTCCCAAAATGAAAGTATTCAAACAAGACATCAAATGTTCTCTCCAGCGAGGAAAATCCTACAAGGTTTTATAGTGTTTTTTAAGCTCTAGCAATTTTCACCTTGTTTTAGGTGGGACGGTATTGTCTACGCTTTATGAATCTCTACTTTTTAAGAGTTTTTAAGCTTCAGCAATTAAGAAGCTCAGCAGAAGAATAAAACGTAACCTCCAAAAGCATAATGATGCTTTACAACGAGTCTGAAACTCAGATCTGTTCAAATCTCATTCCCTTTAAAACTGTTTTGTGGTCACAAATGTGTTATTTGCTGAGTGCAAAATAGCATCTACATTTTAAAAAGCTGTTATTTCCATCACAATGCTATCAAATGATGTTTCCCAACATAATTTCTAAGGTGGCTCGTTCAGTTTCAAGACCTTGTTTTGGGCGGAACAGGCTTATTGTTAAAATGCCATGTTTTATTTACATTTAAATGATGTGTTCTAGCACATTTCGGAGAGAATCAAGTTCAAGGTTTTCTTGTTGTGGCACACAATTACTTTTTGCTGTGAGTAATTATGACAGCTTTGTTTTTTCCTGTGGTCCAAATGTTCTTTCTATAAACAACAATCTCTGTTTAAATGTCAAAACGCGTCCATATTTGGTTCTCGCTGCTCCGAGCCTCTCTTGACCCTCAACCCCTGCCAAGTCTTAATGGCCTTTTCTCCAACCGTAAGCAGACGGAATATTTACAGTATACCTACTCTTCCTCTGTTTCTTCAGAAGAGCATGTTCAGAGTTCATTGTAAGGTCTGGCCACCTCTTATTCCGCTCCATGAACATCCCCCTCATGCTGGAGGGCTGCAGGGTGTGTCTGAAGAGGCGGTTTGAAGGAAAGTCGGCACATCTGTCCGTTTGTTATGCATGACTTGAAACTGCTTTTGGAAGGTGAGAATAAGGACAAAAGCTTGTATATGGAAATATAATGTTTTTAGAAAAGAAAACTTCTTTCTTCAGTGCAGCACAAGAGATATTACGAAGAAGGTTCAATGTTTGACATCCAAAACCCACACAGCTTTTTTTTTGAGTTGAGTTTAAAGTCAAGTCACTGAAATAAGATTTATCCTTGAAAAAAAAAAAAAAATCTTCTTATTTCAAGTTATTTCTTGAAATAAGAAATTTATTTTGGAAACAACACTGCATACGATATTAAGATAATGTATTTTTAATACAAGTGTGTTTTATCTTTCTGCACTGGTAGATTTTCCTGTACTAAATGTATCTTTTTCTAAGGATTTTTAGATTTAGTTTTTTAACTAAACTAAACAAGTAAATGCAGCAACACGGTTAAGGAGTAAAAGAAAGAAGAGGAAGATATTATAATTTGTAAATGGGCTACAATCCACACGGCATCATAAGTGTTTTGCTCAACAGCATTCAAAGCCACCGCTGGTTAATTAAGATTTGACAGATGAACTCGCACCTCCATTAAACTCGTCTATTAGCTAACATTGTGTCATTGTGATAAGTCTTGGACGTCACTATGTTTGGTATTTAATTCCTGTCGTTGTATGGTTAAAGGTGATATCCACGGTTATTTTGAGAATAGAAGAGGTCTACACGTCAAACTCCACAAAATAAGGTCATGCACACAACACAATACATTTATAATTATATTGTTGAATCATCCCTTACAACTTAACCCATCCTTAAATCTACCCATACCCCCAAACCTACCCCTAACCTCACTCATATCTCACCTCAATAGCAGCAAAAGTATTTTTCAACACAACATGACCTCAGTAAGTACATTGTACTTATTGTTTGATGTAAGTGCATAGCATTTAATAAAGTGTTACCAAACTCAGTTATTAAATTGCCAACCCTCACATCATTCCAAATCAGTAGGAACTTCATTCATCTTCAGAACACAAATTAAGATTTTTGATGAAATCAGAGGGCTCTTTGATCCTACTTAAACAGCAATGTGGGTTCGGAACCACATAAGCAAGTAATTAATGCATTTTTGGGTGAACTAACCATTTAACTGTAGAAATGTGTTTATGAAGAGGGTTCATAGTATGAACAGGATGATTTTAGAGTAACACCAGATTTGAATCCCGAACAATGAGTCTGTGAATGCAACTAGTGTGTTGGAGCATGTGCACCCTCTGCTTAGCCACAAGTCTAGATAGTCTGGCATATCTGAAACAATTTTAAAACGGATACAATGTGTGCTCAGAAATTTGGTGTTCAGGATACCCTTTCTCTTAAGGTGCTGCTCACGGCGAGGTGAAGGTAATGCCTTCAGAGGCAGATAATACCCTGACACTGCACTCCCAACACTTTCCGTTACAACATCAAAGAGGTACAGATCATGTAAACACAGAGCACATTACATCAAAGCAGAAGACTTCATGTTTATACCCCCTGACTCCCTCTTCCTCTTTCTTTTCAAACACCTGCATTTACTCTGCAAATAGGGCCAGCAGTGGTTATTTTGTTTTTCCACTCTACTCGGCCTCGGAAAACCGTGCTCTGGCTGCTGGGGAAATGTTTTCTTTGTTCCCAGATGAAGAAACTCCTGCGAGTGCGTTTTGTGAATATTATCCGACGGAACATGCACTATATATATATATATATGTGCAGAAGCATATAAAGCACCACTTGCACCTGGGAACAGATGTACTCGTGTTCCATATATTAATGTCTGCAATAACATATGCTGCAAAGTTGGAGCCGGTGGATTCATATATTATCAGGATGTTTCGCCGGTGGAATGGGATCATATCTTCAAAGCTGAACTGGATTGACATTCAGCAACTTCCGAGAGTGTGTGTGTGATAAGCTGGCAAATGAGACTGTGAGAAAGCATGCGATTCAGAAGAAAACACGTACGCAAACTCGCTATCCCGCAAAACTAGGTGCGAGCAGTTTTGCGAAAGACAACAGGGTAACATGTATCACCAGCTGAGGATTTGTACAAAGAGCCAATTGTTAACAACTAATTACAGACGCTCACTGCGATCATAAATTAATAGTGTTCCATGGGGCAGAATTAATCCTAACAGAAAAAAAAGCAGCTTAAAATGATACTGAACCTAGAGAAATGTGCAAATAGACACTGTTTGCGCTAATCCACTAAATCTGTGATATTGATTCAAAGCATTTTTTTTCTCTTCTTTATGACAAACCATTTCATTAGACCACTGTATCGTTAAGAGGCTTAATATGCTGTTTCCTTGCTGGCTGTCTTCTCTGCGTTTGGTGCGTGGGTAAAAAAATGAGCGTGATAGACATTAAAGCAGAGCTCTATCACTGCTGGCCATGTCGGTTTGACGAGAGCCCCACCGCAGATCCACACAGATGTAATCCCACTAAACAGCCCGATGGCAGATAGCCTAGAAGGTAGAAAACAAGCATCTGCTAGAGGAGTAAACAGCACGGCAGGGAAAGAGGTGAAACGTGGCTGGGAGCATGTACACAGACATTAAACATATCTCTGAGAACGAGAGAAGAGACACAGAGAGAGATCTCAAAAGCAAGATGACTAATTCAAACACCAACTGCTTTGATATGCGAGTTAGGACCTGTTTGTGGATGACAGTGTGTGATGTGCAGGACTGGAATGTCGAGGTAAAAACACTAGTGCTAGCTCAACTAGCGCTAATACCAGTGTCACAGGTTCGATTTAAAAGAGGTAAAACATATCTGTTAAGAGATATTCACACAGGAAGCGTTTTTGACGAATTCGAACTGATGCAGGGAAGGTCACAAGGAAGTTGGCAAAACAGTTATATGTCTCGACGAGGTTGAAACACCTGTTAGCTATAAAAAAAAACAACGAGATGGATTAGAAGAATTAATTTTTTTTTAATGGCTCATGTGTTTCCCAAATGGGGTTTCGCAAACTCTGTGAGGGAACTGCTGGGGGTTTGTGACTAAAGCAAATTAATTAAATTGCATGAAAATAAAATTTAAATAAAAACGAGGACAGATGTTGGATGATGTTTCAGACCAAAGAGTGACATAGCGTTTATTTACACACCAGCAGCTGATGATCCGATGGTTTCAATGTCACTTTCAAAGCACATTTGGAAATGGACCATGTTTCGGGATCTCCTAATTTGCACATTTGTATAATTTCTAAGAATTTTGTGAGCATATGCTTTTAGCATTTTACCAGATTTAAAATGAGAAGCATCAACTATGCACATATTTTAGGGTGGATTTCATATAATTAAATAATTTGATACATTAGTTATCTTTAGTATTGTAAAAGGATAAAATTATTATAAAATAATTATTATAATTTTCAAAGTAGCATTCTCTTATTACAATCTTTATATATTTTGTCTTAATGATTATTATTAGGTTTAATAATAATAATAACAATAATAATGTTTTACTGACAATCTTAAATCTGTGCAGTTTTAAGTTTTTATGTAAAAATGTACTATTGCTATAAAGATATTTATATTAATTAACTTAAAAATGTATTAGTATACAAATAAATGGAAAATAGTATTTAATAAATAAATAGATAAATACCACTTACCATATAATATTTTGCAATAATAAGTATTATTATTGTTTATTTTAATAAAGATAATTATTATTAATAATTTACTGACAATCTTAAATCTGTGAATTTTTGGATTATGAAACACAAAATAATAATAATTTATTAATCTAGCTGTAAGTTTGTACATTTATACTATTGATCACAGATCCAGAAACATTTGTGTATTGCTACAATTTCAGTTATATTGCTGTCTATGGAGGCTCAGATGCCTCTCTGAATTCATCAAAAATATCTTCATTTCTTCCGAAGACGAACAAAGGTATTATAGGTTATGAGGGTGAGTGACAGAATTAAATTTTTTGCATGAACTAACCCTTTAAATAAATAAATAACAGTTCCAGTGGTGGACAGTAACGCAGTAGTTGTAAATCGTTACTGTACTTAAGTACATTTTACAAGTATCTGTACTTTACTGGAGTAGTTTTATTTTTAGCAACTTTTACTTTTACTTCACAATCATT
>JAUCMU010000002.1:6247146-6288260 GCA_032275025.1 Enteromius treurensis | reverse complement strand
CTTAAGTACATAAAAAAACAAGTACTTTTATACTTTCACTCAAGTAAAATTGAAAAAGGAGTACTTTTACTTTTACTTGGAGTAATATTTTATAGTATGGATCTGTACTTTTACTCAAGTACTTGATTTGTGTACTTCGTCCACCTCTGAACAGTTCAGAACTAAATAGCAATCTCTTGCAAGCCAAATATTCAATTCTGTTCAAGAATAATGTGTTGTTTTTCTCTCAAAAACAGCATTCTCCAACACTGGACGTTGAGGACACAGTGTAACTGAGGTTATTCGGTTTGTGCTGAATCTGTTCTCAAAGTTGTCCGATGCCTAAAGCACAAAGTCACGACATACAGAATTCATAAGTCGTTACTTTCTAGTCTGATACTCTCCTGTCTGTCCTACAACCTCCAAACAGTTTCTGCCCTGTTAGCACTTCCAGAGGGGAACTGAGGTGGGTCATGTCCTGAATCCGGCCTGAGGAGGGTCAGGTTTCTGCTTGACACCCCAAGCATCAAGCATCAAAGCCTTACAGCTGAAGTCCACCACCCCCCCAAAAAAAATCCCAGAGTTTTAATGCATATTTTACAAAGTGGAACATAAATAATATAAAAGTGATGGAATCAGAAATGAATTCACAGCGCTTAAAGTTTAGGCTGAAATGTCAGAATAGATCAAAAAAAAAAAAGAATCTCCTTCTGCCTGTTTCCCCATTGCCCTCTGTCTCTACTGACATGTTTTACCAACCTTTACAGGGCATCTATGCGCTGACTACCCAGCTTACATCTAGACTAGCTCTTCTTTAATTAACTCACAGGATGTTCTGTTTGACCCGCTGTGCTCCGGAGACGATGATGGCTCATGTTGCACCAGAGTCGGTAATTGTCACCGAAAAAGACTCATTCTTTCTTTTCTCTAAATTAAGTCATCTCTCTTTTTCTTCAAATGAACCCACTCCATCTTAAACCTACTGGCCCCTCCCCCTCATTACAGAAACCCCTCCCTTTTACTCTATTCCTCATACTCATTAAACTATAATGTGGTTTTAATCAGCTCATCACCTCTGGAATAGATCTGTGGAGATGATTTTCTCGTCCCAGAGGAAAACTGCACTGCTCAAAGGGTCTTTTATAGCACAGGAGACTTTAAAGATACCATTCATATGAGTAGCAACATTGATGTTTCTCCTGCAATTCCTATGAGAAATACAAACACTTGCATCTTCTGTTGGCAGCCCGTCCCATATTACACAACTGGTTGAGCTAATGCGCATTTGAAAAGTTTTCGTAAGGAAAGAAAAATATGTCTCTTGTGATTTTATAAAAGCACTTACGATCATTTAAACCCGCATAATATTTAACCTTTTAAAGGCTGGCATAATAATGGTTTGAATCAATTTTTTTAATGGATTTTTTTTTTTATCATATTTGATCATCAGACATGCATGGCTTATTGGCCATGAAGCATGGTGAAAAAACTAAAATAACGTTTTATTCAAAGGCCCAGACTGAGCAAAAATATATTTTTAAATATTTATAAAGTCAAAAAGATAAGATTAAATATCTTGTAATGTAATCAATTAAATATTTGCATACAGAATACACTATAGTTTATGATCCAAGCTTGTTTATTTATTTATTTACCTTTAGCTTAATATTTGATCCGTTTTAACATTTTAATGTGTGAAAAATCAAATAATCTGAAAGTGATTTTCTGAAATATTACTATAGAAATCCGTAAATAATTAACAACAAAATGACATCTGAACAAAAACCTGAAGGCATGATATTTAAAAGGATAGCAAAAGGTCTTTGAGTAACTATAACCACATGAATCATTTGAGAGAAGGCATTCGTCCAACAGGTTTATATAAATATTTTTGATCAATATTTCAGTATATTTAAAACAAATCTGAGTATTAAATATGATATAGTAGAATTTTTAGTGTTAAACTGTAAAGATGTGTAAATTATTGCCATTTATGGTGTTATGTTATGGACTGACTCCATCCACTTCCATTGTAAGTCCTTCACTGTACCAGATTTTTGTTCTTTTCTTTTAAGAAAAAAGGTACAAGTGGGAAATTATTTCTCTAGCATCCAATCAATATTATGCTAGAAATGCTGCTATAAATGATTTTCCCAGAATATTCCTTTAAGTGAAAGTGTCTTTCCTTTCCATCGATTTTCATTGTTGTCTACAAGAAGCAATTGAGATATTAAGATCCCAATTGTGATGTTCCTCCCCCCTCCTCTTTCAGTTAAATAACCAGTGTACAGTGCCTGAGAAAATACAAGGCCGAACCTTTCTTCGCTGTTTTTGACCAAACTTATATCCGGCTCATAAACGAAGGCACCCAGAGGCAGGAAGCGTAAATAAAGTAAATTGCTATAGGATGCCATAACATGAGGCTGTTTGAAATAGAGGGTGAAGTGACAGTCATTTAAAAGCTCATCTGGCTGGGCTGGCATGGTGTTACTCAACAAGACAAATGGCTGGGGTAGTCAGCTTGCTGTAGTGGCTTCAACAGCAGCCAGAGGAAAGCTGCTTAATAGATATTACAAAGCAAAGCCAGAAAGTTCTGCACAACTCTGCTCACACAAGCTATTTCTTAAAGGCCGCCCATGTTTCTTTCTCTACAGTACCTCTCCTCTTTTAGCCATCTCGGCATGCTGTGTTTTTCTCTAAAGCTTTCATCACCTCTCCTCCCCAGCTGCCTTCAGCATCGCCTACACACAGCTGCCTCGAGCATGAGTTCCCGGGCAGATGCTTCCTCTGGACACTAGAATAGAGAGAGTATATAAGTTCAATGTGCATGATACTGACAAGGACGGCGCTGTAAATTTAACCGCAGTCAAGGAGGAGGAAAATATAGAGACTTCATCTATTATGTGGAAAGGTGTTATTTCAGCTATGTGGAATTTGGCCCCAACTAAACTCACTTGAAACAAACTTTTCACACGCTAGATAGTCGCAATAACAAAGTTCAACAGTGTATTTATATATATATATATATATATATATATATTCAGACATCGCAGGAGAATTCGGTCATGTTTTCTAGAAACCAAGAATATTTCCAGTGCATGTCGATCTGAATGATGTTGGCAGAAATGACATTTTGGTGTCTTGCGTGTTTTGTATTTGATATTTTTCATTAAAGTAATATAACAGCGACCAAAGACTTGTTATATTCTGCAATTTTAACTAAACCACCGTCAACAGAGCTGTCGTGTTTTGTTTACGTTTTTGGATGGCTACTTCACAGTGCGCTCTTGAAAGGTTGCCATGTCCCCTTATTATAAGTGATGCTTATTAAGCGTCTTGTTGTTCGGGCTCATGAAGCAATCCAGTTTATGAAGCTAATAAAGTAGGCAGGTGCAGGGTTGCTTTATTTTGACATGTGGCATATTTCCAAGATAACACATTTAGATTTTTTTTCTTTTTTGGCAAATTCTGGCAACGTTAAAGTGTCAAAAACGTACCCTGGGATTTCTTGCACTGCACATATAGAAGAGGCACTATATGATACATGCATTTAAATGAGTTATTAACAGCTAGTTCAGACAAAAACACACTGTGTAGCATTTTTTATAAATGCAGCTGCTGATGAATTTTTTTCAGTAGTCAAATCAGTTGTAGAATGCGGTTGTCAATTGCACATTATTGTGTACAAAACAGAATTAAGCACCAATGAACACCTGCTTTTTTTTCCACTAAGAATAAATGCACAATACAATGCTAAACCATTCTTTACTGCTTCACAACTTTAATATTTAGTCCCTGAAAAACACAAATGAAAAACAGTAACATCAAGAACATTTCCAGTACATCTTAAAATATGTTTAATATCAATCTGAGATGAAAGTGACCATAGCGGATGTTAAATGTTTTTTGTTTTTGTTTTTTAAATGGGTGCCTCCTTTGTCTTGCTAAGGCTAAGTTCACAGCTAGCACATTATATATCTGAAATGCACATATTTGCCATAATGTGACAATTGCAGCTTGATTGAAAATGAAAAATGAATGTAAAATCTTCCTTGATTTCCCTTTGTTTTCTTCACACATTTCATATCTCATATTTCATTTCAAACAGCCTGTCCACTGACAGTTTTGTTTCCATGGTAACCAAGAACACTAACTTATGAAGAAAAAAAAAACTTTATTGGGGACAAATGTTTGGTTTTAGAAGAAAATAGCACAACAACTGAGAAAATGACTGGTCTCTCTCTCCCTCTTAATATATATTTCCCCCACTCCCACATACAATAATATTTTTTGAGTTCATTTGACTAACTTTTTTGGTTTAGTGTTCACAGAAGGCAGATGTTTGATGGATTTGCGGAATCAAATCTGTGTATGTGCGTAAGGAAAGAAGAAGGGCGGTGAAGATGTAAGGGCTATTTGTGATAAGGGGGTTGACATCAGTTGATAACACCGTGTGTGAGCCAAAACACCAGACTCTTTGAGCTGTCAGTCAGGTTTACACACACACACACCCCACCGTCTTTCTCAGACCTATCTGAGATGTCAGATTGGATAGCTAATAGCCCCATCGATGTGGAAATAGCATCTCAAAGCAAATAAGATGCTGATGTCTCTCGAACAGGAAGAAAATCAATTACACACCGTTTTTAGTTTTGCTGCTCTGAGACGTAAAGGCCAAACACAATTATCAACAACACGAAAACAAATACAATACGAACTGACAGAATCACATGAGCAGCTATCTAATAGATGTCAATGGAGACTGACCAGCAGAAAGCAATTACATTGCATAAATCAAATATCACAACAATGTAGAAGGAACTGCAATCAAATTGCATTTTCTTACCTCAAGATGGAAACGGGTTTTGCTGATAACTTGTTTACATTCTGAAGTTATCATTTTACCTGGAAAATGAGAGATAAGTAAAGAGGAAAGAAAAAACTTTTGAAAACGTATCTCCCTTTTTTCAGGATATTGAGTGTATTTTTCATTGGACTTATTTTTACATTTTATATTATGTTTTTCCTAATGATACTGTGCTACAAAAATTACATTTGTAGGCTAAAACCTAAAAAAATGTATTATAGTTCCAAAGGGTTTTAAATCTGAAAGTGCACTGTGTATAAAATGATTGTCTCCCTAAAGAAAGAGTCAACACTAAGTCATTGAAACGAGTCGCTTTCAAAATGAGTCTCAAGCCATCTCTTGCTGATGTCGACATTAAACATTAGCATATTGCAAATACTACTTGTTGGTCTTTTTGGTTGGTCTGAATGAAAAAGCAAATTCATTCTTTGCCACCAGGTGCCACGAGATTGACTAATCACTGGAGGGGTTGGGAAAAATTAATTAGTGAATCATTTATATCATTAAATCATTTGGGAGGCGTTGAACAATGAAAGAAAATGAAAGCATGTATTTCAACCTGTAGAGGCTCTTTCAATGAAATAAGGTCTTTAACACAAACGCAAGAATTTTCATGTTTTGTTCTATGATACAAAATATATCAGTCATACCCCCTCGTGAATTTTTAAAGCTTTTACTTGCCTTAAAAAAAAATTGGATGCTAATTAGACACTAAATAGGACCATGGAGGTTTTGAGGATATTAATGTCATCACTAAACACCAAAGAGAAAAACTCATCTACTCACTAGTCTGCTTTCACATCATATAAAACCATACTCTTGCAGGCTATTCTAACTCAAACAATCAGGAGTTGTTGGAAGGTTAATGGTCGTGACATTAATGTCAAGCTACAGTAGTTTGTTTATAGCCTAAGTTCCTCGAGCAGCATTACAAAAACACTGCAATGCATACCTGTACCACCTAATAAAAACGTGCCACAGCTGCGTAGTGAACGTGTTTTAGCGCCACTCTCTGGACATTTTACTTTGAAACTGCGGTGAAAGATGCAGTAAGGTACGTAATCACAGGGTTGCAGAAATGTATGCAGAGGCATGTTTTTTCAATGAGCCTGGGTTGGACAAATCCTATAGTTTTTTTGTCGAAGGAACTAGCGCATTGCAAACTTACGTCAACTCAGTGCAAACTTTATCTTTTCACATTGTGGACACGCATTGTGTTTTATGTCCTATTGCTTATAAGCAAGACATTTTTGCACCATTTGTGGTACAGACATCATAACGTATTAAATTGTTTGGAAAAATCAACCAGCAACGCCCTGGTAACTACCAGCAAAACCTGAAGGTACGTAGTTGTCAAGAGCACATCTGAAAGCATGACAACACAATAAAAAGACATTATCAGATTTGTCCTAACATGTTCTTGGTACGCTTCCAACATTCAATCCTATTGTTTGGATGTATCAACTATAAAACACTTTAGTTGCAATCAGCAGCACTTTCGATGCAAATGAGCTCTTCTGTTTTCAAGATCCCGTTGTGACCGAAACAAAGACAATGATGACAATAATGCATGTTGTTCCATCAATTTCTCTTCTGGTATTTTCGCTACAATAATAGATGCATAATCATTTGTCTGTAGTACACCATTGTTACTGTGAAATTTCTAATCGTTCTCATTACAGATTGGAGCCCACTGATTTACAATGGACATAGAAGCCAGTTATAATTACTCTGTGATATATGGGGGTTATTATACCATATTGAACCCTATAATACGATAAAAGGCCTCCACGCCATCCACCTCTGTCACAGTCTGTGGGGGCGTGCGCCGCCTCAGAGCATTGAGGTGTGACAGACCTTTGATGAAGGACTTCATTTAGACCTGTTTGTGCACTTGCTGGTCAGTCTGAGCTGAAAGAGACCTGCGGGGGATCGCGCTAAGAGACCTCTCATTAGAGAGAGTGAGGCATTATGGAGTCTTCAAGCCCATTCGATGGCCACATACAGTTTTAGTGTTTGCTTTTGGAATTTCTGTGTCTAGATCACAGGAAAGTGCCGGTTAGATCTCAACAACGTAGAGTCAAGGGGATTGTGCCACCTGTTTGTGGTGCCAGGATTCATATTGGACAGTGCTCTGTTTAAGCGAGAACAAATACTGGCCTCCGGCAAAACTGGCAAGTTTAAATAGCACACTTGCCATTGGAGAAGATGGAGACTTCCAAATGGTTACATAAAAATGTATTACGTATACGAACATATTCCATCCAAGCCCTGAAGCTGATTCAATCTTCAGTTAATGTGGGAAAAGGAGAGAAGAAATTTGAGAAAGTATAGTGTTCTCGCCAACACCAAAATTGCTTGTGCCAAAAAAAAGTTACAATACTTGTTATTTATAATTATGGACGCACATATATTAGTACCATAAAAATGATCGACCAAAATGTAATTTCATTTCATTTTAACAGCATGTGATGATATGGCGTACAGTAATGTAGCAAGGTATTTGTTAACTTGGTATGGAGCTGGTAGCCTGGTAAAACCAAACTCTGCTACTTCGCTTTACTTCGTAGATAGAGTCTGGAATGGCATAATTCAGGGGTCACCAAGTTTAGTCCTGGAGGGCCGGTGTCCTGCAGAGTTTAACTCCAACTTGCCTCAACACCTGCCTTGAAGTTTCAAGTATACCTAGTAAGAGCTTTATTAGCTGCTTCAGGTGTGTTTGATTAGAGTTGGAGCTAAAATCTGCAGGACACCGGCCCTCCAGGACTGAACTTGGTGACCCCGGGCATAATGGAAAAGCATTTACTTTCTCTGGAGGTGGCTGGGGGCGCTCGTCTTTAGTTTAAAATCATTGGTGTATACGCATGCCAATCACATACACGTAAGCCAATCACATATCGCCTTGCCAGACTTCAGCCTCCCCAGTTTCTCGCTGATGATCAGTAAGTTGATTTAAAAGGTGTTTCATCTGGCACATGCGTACGCTGTCATTTTCCCAAACCTAAACTACAATCTTAAATTTGGCACTGATTCTAAGGGCTATATTTTCTTAGAATTGCACCTTCAGAATACAATTTCTCAGAATTATGCCTTTATAATGTGCAATTCTCAGAACAGAGTTTATATTTTATAAATTTGACTTTTTTAGCAAAGGAAACAGGCTTCCACATTCTAACAAGTGGCTTTTAATGATAATGACAACATTAAACAATCTTTGTTTCATTTATATCCCTACTATACCAAAAATATATTGGAACCTTCATTTTTTTAAAGACTGAATAATGTATTGGTAATAGAAGATGCCATTGTGTCTAGAATGATGAAAGTGCATAACGTGCAGTCTAGAAGCCACCAGAGAAAGGAGAGAGACACTAATACTTGCTTGCTAACAATGCTAACTAACAGTAGAAACATTATGCTACCAGCGCATTTTCCTTTCCAACCAGCATTGTCTAAAGCACTCTAATGAAAAATAATTATTTTAGCTTGTTCTCTAAGAGAGAATGTGCAATTTTACACTGTGCTGGCTAATGTTCCTTTGGATGAACGCCACGCACATTAATCCTTGTCTTTGCATTTAACAAAGCTAAAGGTTTATAATCATCATTACTATTTATTCATTTACATTTTTCAAGCATTGCTTCAGCAATTTGGGCTACTGTGAAAATTAGTCCTCCACCGAGGTAGCCAAGACATCAGCTCTGTTCCAAAACCTAGTGAGCTGCTTCTGTATAGGCAGCATTTTAAAGCATCATAGGCACACTCTCGACATGAAAACTGTTCCAAAGTGTAATTTATTAAACTTAAACTTAATTATACTGGCTCCTAAGACACCATCTTTTGCCCAAATTGAAAGGCAACATCGTATGTATCCTTCACGGAGAAAGTTCTCCCAGAATGCACTGAAATGAACTGTTGATTAAGGAATTTTTAGTTCTTTTAACACAAAAAAATATGTAAATAGTTTTAAAAACTGACTTTTTAACACAAATGTCCTGTACGCTATGCATATTTATGCTAATTAGAGTCTCTCATGCGTTGTGAATTTAAATCAATTGAGTTTTGAGTTGTGTGCTTCACTGTTGCTGCCTAAATTACAGTAGTCACTTATAAGGGTTCATTTCAGTTAGAATAAAGAGAGCCAGTATGCAGATTTGTATTGTTTTTGCATTGCTGTCAGTGATTTTTGTCTACTGTATATGTGGAATAATACCGTTCAGCACTCTAACACAGCAAAGGCAACAAGCTCTCGCAGAGAAACAGCCAATGTCAGTGATTTTCTAACAATATATGATCTCGACACTTTCAAGGCTTCAGATGATAGGGTATTTGATGGGATTGTAGGAATTGTTATCTGTAGAATGTGAAGCTTCCTTCCATAAAGTCAGTCGGCTTGAAAAGCAAAGTCGCTGAGTTTTCAATCATTATACCTGCTCTGTTTTATTCAACGCTTTCAGGTGAAGATCAGAGGTTCGGCAGTCGTGACAACTCACTATGTGTTCTGTAGAAGTCTAATAAAACATTACATAGTGTATGTATTCTGCAGAGTGTTTATTATTTATTATTGTAGCACAGCATCTGCAGTCAGTAAAGGGGCCTTCACGCTGACAGTGATTTGCAGAGACGTAGTCATTCATTTTCTATGAGTTTGTGATTTCTGGCAGTGCAAATGACAGTGCCAGTGGTGGGCGTGTCCGGTGATGTCACAAAGGTGGTAAAAGTTGAACTTTTTGCAAATTCTCCATGCAACAGCTACCAGTACAAAGGAAAACAATGGAGTCCGTGTGATCTGGCACTAGAGAGTGATTTCATTGTTATATATGATTTGTCTGTGCTCACATGGCGCAATATAATTATGCATGGAAACTATGTTAGAAATTGTCAGCATTGGAATTGATTCATGCATTGATAATTGTTCATCTTGTTCATGATATGATGAATTATGCACTACTGTAATTTATATACCGACAGTTTCGCCTCCAGAATGAATTTTGAGGAGGAAGAAAACAGAATCTGTTTAAAATAGAGTGAGGGCTTATTTTTACCAGCATGCATCTCATTTAGACAGACAAACAGAGAGAAAGATACAATTTCACAACCCAGCTTAGCATATCCAGCAGTAGAAGCTGGTGACCAGTGGTATAATGGCCCGATGACCTCCAATAATAATATCTATGTCAGTGTGAATGGGGCATTGAGTGGTGTTTTTTAGGGGCCGACAAAACTGAAAGTGGTGGGTCAACCAAAATATAGCTTTTACATAAGGTCAACAAACCATCTGAATACCAATGTGCTCTTTCATTCAGAAATCCATCCGGCACTGCTAGCTAAAAGTGTTTGGCCTTCTCTTAACATTACTCTCCTGTACCGTGTTCAAGGCTGGATCCAACGCTTCGAAAGCTGCAATTTTATCAGGTTCCTTGGGCGGGAATGTCTTGTTCTTCATGCACCGGCTCTGTGCTGTCATAAAGCTGTTGACCCTGAAATGTGTAGAAAAGGTTCCTGCCTGGTTTTGTTCCTAAGCCCAGTTAATTGTTCCCCGCGGTCTTGTCACGTGAATCAGCCTCAGGGCTGAAGCATTAATTCACATGAGTTTCTCAGAGTCGTTTTAATGTGTAAATGTCAGTTTGTGGAAACAAAAAATTGCCCACACACATTATGCTTTTCTATTCATTACTAGATTAATCAGCGTGATAGTCAGAGATAGAAAAAAAAGAGGGAAAAGCTGTGAGTTTCAGCTGCAAAAGAACAATGCGTATGTCATCCGCATGCATATTCTGTGAAGTGACTGTGAGGAAATGTCAAAACCATCTCATGCTCTAAAGAGGAGAATAATCAAACTGCTTTGCTTGTGAAATAGAGCACCGACTAAAGCAACTCCTCTGCACCCCCCTCTGAGTTTGGTATGCCATTATGCAGTTTTATCCCTTTTGAATATTTCTGAATATACTGATTGACAGCGGGGGGTGTCATTATCGCAAACTGTGTGAAGAATGAGTCACTGCTATTACACAATCAAAGAACAAAAGAGGGGTGATTTTAAAGTCTCTCACCTTTCATTAGAACAGGTTCCAGGCTATACAGAACCTGGATTTAGACTTTCTTTTGTGAGACAAGTTGCTTCTGTCTGGAGTATTTAACAGGATTCTGTAAAATATGTGTTTTACCAGTGTTTGGGTTTTAAGAAAAGAAAAAAATATATAACTGCATTTAAAATGTCTGTCTGTTTGTTTGTAGGGCTGTATAATAAGGCTTAAATTTTGTGAAAACATTTAAAATTTTGTTTATCAATATCTCTATATATTATTGCTAAATAATATATAAATAAATGCAACCTGGTCTCCTTTTTATCACGCTAATATAGGTATGCATTGTGGTGGTTCAGAATTTAAATATCTTTGGACTGTTGCTAAAAATGTATGCTCTATTATGTTGGAAATATGCTCTACACCAAATCCAACCATAAACCTACCTGATAGTGTTAACAAATGCAAACCTGATATGAAAATGCATTTGTTGTTACAACCGTGTCATTTCAACTTCTTACAGATTGGAACTGTTTCATTGAACTAGCCTGGGCCCGCCCATACTTTCTGTGACGCTACATTCTGTTTCACGAGCAAAGTCAGGCTGGCCAAGCTGCCGTTTTGGAGCATTTCTGTTCCCAAAAAAAAAAGGAAACCAGTGGAAAACGAGCTCAACCCCCCCAACCCCCATCCCCCCCGGCACAACAGAGGTGGGTGTAACGTGATGATGCAGTACTTCTGTGACCGGAATCGATGCCGTCTCTCAAACATGGCATGTACCGAGCTGCAACAATTGTTCGACTCTGCTGTTGCAGCAGTTTTGAGAAATTTTCATGACAGGTTTTCTATGAAAACGGAGCAGAAGTAATTAAAGTAGGACATTTTCCTACTGCTTTAATGAAGCTAGCTACAATTGGTTACGTTGGCTTCAGGTTTCGTCTCTACACATACGGCATCGGAATGAGTGGTCTGATTGGTCGTAGATTCATCCAGTAGTATACAGAGGCATCTGATGGACGCCAGGCTATTGTTGAACCATAGTTAAACGGGTTTTGAACCTCGTCTCTCAAGTACTCTCTCATCTCTGTACTCCATGAGCTACCAAACAAACCTACTGTCTATGAAAACCCATAGATATGAAGCTGGACATGTGTGATGCCAATGTTCAAAAGCATCAGTTTTTAAATCGCCTAGCATATTAATATTGTTTTGAAGTCATAACATGATTTTCTTCAATTATTCTGTGAAAATTTTGCTTTATTAATCGAAACTGTAAATTTACGTGAAAAAGAATAAACATGTCCAAGTTTTGCTCTAGTGTTCATTTCTTTTGGAAACTGCTGTGATATTTACTTGTTGGTACGTATTTCGTGTCTCGCTAAAAAGTGCACCAAGGTACGTTTATGCCATGAGACCAGGTCGAATAAATGGCAACGCTTTACAATAAGGTTCAAGAGTTACCGCTAGTTAAAAACATTAATAAACATGAACAAATTAATAACATTGCTAGCATTTAATAATCTTACTTAATGTTAATTTCAGCATTTACTAATGCATTATTAAAAATTATGAGTTGAGTTTCTTAACATTGGGTTTCCTTTAAGTAAAGTATAATGACTAAAACAAATAAGAAAAAACGATTGTTGTAAAAAATAGTTAACAGTAAAGTTGCAATGCTAATATTTATGGCAGTCCTTGTTTCTTCATTTTAATGTTAAACCAACTTTTTTTTTGATGGAAAACCACAGGGAGGCCCGTAAAGCTTCCGTTTTGTGCTTCTTATAACAAGTATGGGAAGGTGGTTGGCAAATACACATTAAAGCGACTCAATCTCAGAGCAGATGCAAAGATGAGCGCTTGTGTGGAACAGCATTTACTGCAAACCGAGCTGCTCTAAGACACTGCATATACCTCAGATAATGAGCTGCTGGTGTGAACACAATGCCATGCTTCACTCTGAAAAACACAGCACATATATTTATTTAATTAAACCGCAGTCTTAGCGAGGTGATAAGTCATATCGCAGTCTTGTTTTAATTCTGATTAATAGTGCAGCCCTACTTGTCAGACACAAAGATGTAGTGAAAAAAACGCTGTCTCGTACGTAGCTGACCTCTGACCTCCTCCCTGTTGCATGTGGGCGGGCCCAGCGTGGGTGAAAGCCCTGCTTTGATTGGCTGGCGCCAGGCTCGTGAATGATTGACAGTGCTTAATGAGAGCCCAGGAGAGGTAACCCGACAGCTGTTTGTTTGCTGCTAATGAGAGACTGGTAGAGGAGAGAGAAAGGCTCACACACTGGAACTCTTTGAAAGAGGCTGCCTTCAGAGCGCCTGGCAGAAAAGAAGAAGTCCTACCTCTCCCTGAGGGCCGTGCTCGGGGGTCTGCTGCAGTTAGACGCTCTAGAGACTCCTGGGTTCTGCCACCGCCGTTCACCACAGATCGGATTTGATGTTTGCACAGAGACCAGGGAGATGCGGCTCGTCAAAGCTTTGCTGTGTCTTTGATAATTAGGCTTAACAAGTTTGTATTGATCTTTCATAAAAGATGATGAAACCATTTTTAGGATTTAGGTCATGTGATTTTGGTAATGATGTGAGGTGGATTGGCTCAGTTTTGTCTGTACAGAACCCTACTTCAATTGTTCTTTCTCTCAGAGCTTTTATAAACCCCCCACAGCATGATGGAAATAATTAAATGTGTAGCTTCCAACCTAAAAAATCATAAACGTCTGTTGCACTCTTTCCGAAGGACAAACTGCCTGCTGTCTTTCTTTTATACAGACCTCCTCTCGGCTGGTGGGAGCTGCATGATTTTAACAGACAGCATCAGGTGGCATGCTGTTACACCCAGTGTAGGAAACATCTACCGTGTTGAAAACATACAGGGCTACAAATATTGAGTTGAATCCTCGGTTTTGCAATGTAAACACTGAATTAAGCATAGCAGGTTCTACTTTCTGCTCCGCTGGTCTCATGACAATCAATAAAGGCCTTGGCAGACTGTTTTTGTAAGGTACTTAAAGGGATAGTTATGGCAAAATTGGAAATTCTGTCATCGTTTACTCACCTTCAAGTTGTTCTAAACCTCCAAAACACAAGAAGAGATGTTTAGCAGATTGTTTTCTCTACAATAAAACTGGATGGACACAAAACAACAAGGACACAAAGCATACTAAAAGTAGTTCAATCGGCCTTGTGCACTAAATTCAGAATTCTTAAGGTACAGTAGCTTTGTGTACTATTTTGCTTGACAGTTTCTGTCATTTTTTTCACTTTACACATGTTCTCAAATTACACAGTTTTCAAAAGGCTCGAGAGTGAGTAAATCTTCATTTCAGGTTGACGATATCATTGAATGAAGGATAAATGAGAGTTCCCATGTTAATATTATGCTTGAATGAGGTGAACTTGGCTTGCTGTCTGTAATTGAGGGCATTGAGAGTGAAACATGATTCAAGCTCTCAACTATTTCCTTTACTAGCTAAATACTGAACATGCAGAATGGTAATTAGTCGAAAAAGAGGTGGAGTTAGAGTGATCGACAAGGTTAGATGAACATACTTCTCCCAAAGTTTCATTTAGAAATCCAAGATGAGAGAACTAAATGTCAGCATACACTGGTATTTACATGACATTCTCTTGCTATCGTGACTCTTAAGATAGCACTGAAGTGAACAAAACATTTAGACGCTAGTTAAGTTTACATGCACCAATTTTCCATGGATTCATAGACATTCTGAAAATGATGTTTATGAATCCTTAACATTACAGTCTGATTGATATATTCATTTAAATGTGCACTGTATGCATTAAGAAAAAAACCTCAGAACTGGATATGGTCACCGTAATGATGTCACCAGAGCATTTTTGCTTTAATGACAAATCTAAAATAAAGCTGACACATGTAAGGAGAGCTTTTTAAAGACATATTCAGTCAACGTTCTGTCTTCTCCATCTCCATTCTCATGAGATAAAAATAAACAGGCATGCTCATAAAACATGTACAGTATGCAACCATGTAAAACAAGGTGTTTTTTTTTTATCAGATTCATGCTTGGTTTTAACATATTGATCAGATTATTTCAGGTTTCATCACTTGATACCCTTTCCAATTCGAGCAAAACTATATTTAGATTAATACTGAGATCGATTGAGGTGTTTACATGAAAGCTTTTCGATTGGATTAAGCCATCGGTTGGATTAATATGAGATTTTTTGGGTTGCATGTAAACATATTTCATCATGATTTTGATGTTATTATGACAAAATCCCACACCTGCCCCTAATTTAAACAAGAAAGCAAGCATAGGCTATATAACAGATGCAGCAGTAGATCTTTCCTCTCTGTTGTTGCTGTTAGTGTCTTCATTCAAAGCTTAATCACACATCTCCATTCATTCCTATGTACTCATTTCTATAAAATGTTCAGTGAGGATGTCTAGCCTTCTCTTCACACCAACTGTTACACAATCTAGCATCCTTACTTCAGCATGAGAACAACAACAGCCGCTCTGTCTGTGTGTGTGTATGTGTGTGCGTGCGCGCGTGGGCGATGGGGGAGTGGATTTATGGGGTAGATTAGAGCAAACGTGAACACGCTTTGCCAGCCGTGTGTACATCCAAACGCCCGTGGGTGGCGCCAAAAGAGCAAAGAGCGCTCAGCTCTTAACTGTTGAATGCATCAAGCTGTATTTGTTCATTGGATGCGATTCCAACTCGATCAATACTCATCACATTTTACGACCCAATTGCTCAGTATTATGATCCATGCACGAGCAAGTAATGACACGGCGAGCAGAGCTCCGTGAGTGACCCTTGGGTCTGACGTTTAAAGACTTTGAAGCCACCTTTTTTAAAACTAACAGCTCATAAAACGAAAAACAGATAAAGACCTTTGCTAAAAGAAATGATGATGGATTCAACTCACTATATACGCCAAAACTGGTTTATAAACGATTTAGTAAGGCCATCGCTTTTGATTTAATTTGAATTATAGGCATGTTTATGCCTACCAACTCAGTTTCCTATAGCCAACCACTCATTCAATTATAGAAACATTTGCAACTGGTTTTCGGCAGGTAACTCACTTTTGGGTCCATCAGTCAAACCTTCAGTTCAGTCCAAAAGCACTCGCCATCAGAGCACATTTCTCGTTCCGAAGTAGGCGGCTTTGAACACAAGAAAGTTCAAAGATCAATGACTCGTGAACCCATTCGTCAAATTCTGGTTGTGTGGAAATAGGCTACTTAATTGAAAAGGTCTGACCCGATTTCTTTACGAATCTGGCTTGCAAATAGGAAGCAATGAAACACAATGTAAAAAGGATATGGCCATATATATTAGGCTATTAACAATTATACTATTTTCCTAACCTAATTGTGCCTTTTTCATCAAACAGCCTGTGGCGCGCGAGAGCCCCACCTCCTCTCGTTTTGCTCGTCCGCCTGCGCGCGCTTCTAGAGGGGAACAGCGCGCGGTGCTGAGAAATCTCTTCACTCACTCTCTCACATGCATAGAAATGCAGGATTAACCCTGTGCGGAGAAGATCCCTGTGCCAAAACTGCGTTGATAGTCTACTTCTGAGGAAAGCGAAGGGGGGAAAACCCGACTCAATACATTTTTACATTGTTTCCGGTAGATTACGCTATCATTCCGTAACGAATAACGAGTGTGATACGTTTTGTGAGAACCTGTACTCTCCTGAAACGAGTGTTTGAGGATTTATGGACTGTAACGGGGGAAGTTGCTGGCATTAGAACTGCTCCCGTGTTGAGAAACAACAGAAAAGACATTTCAACAGCCATCAGCAGCCGCAATTTCTAATTCATTAACACTTAAATGAGTGCCGACGTTATCAAACTGACGCGGAGTCCTGGGAATGGCGAGGAAAAATAACGCGGCCACTTATGGATTGGTTTCCAACGAAAGGATTGGATGTGTTCTTGATGTCTGGATTCTTTAAAGCAGGTGTTTAGGGCGAAGGAAACGTCAGCTGTAGTTGATCCTCAAACGAGAAGCCTCGGTCTCGGCAGGAAAAAAAAGTGATCGACGAAGGTAGGCAACGAACTTTATTGACGCCACAACAAAATGAATAAAGCCGAGGGGAATGTTCGATATGTCGATGGGTCATATTTAAATATTCGATACACGACTGTACGCCGTTGAAGAAACTATGATTTTGAATGATTACGTATCGATGTCAGAGAATTGTGTGGCAGTCCTTATTATTTAGAGATTCTGCCCTCATTTAGATTTAGACGGGGTTTATTGTGCTGCAGAATCAATCGGGCTGTTAAGGTTTACATACAAATAACCAAATGACACTTGCTTGTTGCCACTAGTGGCTATTTAATGCGACGCGAATTCACGAATCGCATGTATTAGTGCAGTAAACGTTTTGCAGACCTTCTGGTGCGTATTTTAAGGTACCGAACATCTAGTCTGCGATAAAGATAGTTGACGAACGACCAGTTGAATGTGCTGTTTGCCGTGCGCAACTGCAAGTCATGTATAACATTATTATCGTTAATGACTCGCCATCCAGCCGCACTGGGTTGGATTTTATTCCACAGGGCTGCAGATATAAAGGAAATCGCAGTGGAGCGCCCACCTGGGCTGGCTGGGTCAACAGCAGGATCAATGTTTGGTCAAATCCCTGTAAGACTGATTGCAGGATTCCCCCATCCACCATCTCCACCCACAACCCTGTCTGAGCTCAAAGGAAAGGATGATGTGCATCAACGACACTTCGGGTTTTATAAAAAAACAATAAAATAAGTCTTTCATATCCGAAGTGAAATAATAATAATAATAATAAAATGATTGCTATATGTGATCACATATAATAAAAAAGAAAAATTATAACGCACTTAGAAAATAAGAAATGATTCAACTCCTAATGATCTCGTGCAAAGGATAAAAATAGTGCATGGTCTTAAACAGCCATTAGTGAATTCATTTGCCTGTAAAATGACCCAGCGTTTGTCCACAGGGAAAGGTATGGCTAATAATATGGGTAACTGATTTAATTGGACTGAGCCGAAATGCTAAACCTGTTGAACCTGAATGAATGCGATAACAGATGATTTACAGCACTGCAGAAAAATAAAAGGTCACAATACTTCAGGGAAAATAAAATGTCTGCATGAACTATCAGTCTCAAGAGCAGAGCGAAAATGACTTCAGAACTTGTTTAGGGTGGCTTGCATGCATGCTCGTTTCTGAAATTGTTGCAGGCATCTTGTGCAGTGCAAGCAAGGCTTGAAATGTACAACTGAGGGTTCTGTCTGAAAGTGCTTGTGCTGTATTTTCAAAAGACCTCTGAATATTCTCAGCACTGTGTGGGATTGATGCACTAGCTGAATGTGGCTGGTTCGTTTAGATTGTCTAGGCGTTTACCAGTGTTCACTAGGGAAGTAATACACAGTGAACATATGCTCTGTTTTTGCCTCTCCACAGCTTGTTACCAACTGATATCTTTGAAATAATTTTTGTTCAGCACTTGAGCTAAGAGTATTATAATAACCTTTTGTTCACGAGGCACTCCGAATAGCTAAAAATCAACAGCACTTAAATAGTTTGTTGAGTGTTTGTAGACTCTTGTCAGGATGAGATGAAGTGCTTGTGCTCTTGTGGTATTTAAAGAGTCTCTTATGTAAAGCGTGTTTCACGTTTTAAATATTATTTTTATTATTTGCAGGATCAGTGTATAAATCTGTCAAGTTATTGTGGCTGTTGAGGAAGTGAAAAAATGATTTTATACAAGAAAAAGCTATCAAATGAACCCCCAACGCACACACACTCACACCAACATTTCTTCAACAATGTTCACTTCCCTGTAAAATGCACCCGACAAATTCAAATTGCAATAACTACATCAACGGTAGAACTTAAAAATAATAGCTTCAAAGTTTTTAAATTGATTTTCAGTTTTCTCTGAATCTGAGGATAGTTCAGCTAGACCTGTCTGTCAGAGGACAGATCATAGACTAAGAGACCCATTTTCGGTCATAACCCACTTTTGACAAAATGTGTGGTTATTGGGCTTTTGTCTTTGTAGGGCAGTGCAGCGTCAGTGAATTTCTATTCAGTTTGAATTGAGTGGTTATACCGAACAACTGGCTTTAAAGTTCCTCGGTTGTAGGCTTTTTTTATTGCCAGCTATTTTTTATTGATCTATTTGTTTGGTCACAAATCATTACATGTGCAAGTCAAGGACTTGGAGCAGCACACTTAAAGCCCTTAAGGTCTATACATTCCGAGACGAAAAAAAAAATCATAATGCACCAAAACGCCACAAAATTGCATTTTCTCCACTAGGACATAACGCATGGGCCAACATATCATCGCCGTTATGAGTATTTTCACATCTGTAGCAGTAGAGCCAGTGTTCCAGTCTCACTGCATTACTAGGTTCTATCTTCTCACTGCCGTGAGCGCAAATTATTGCCTGGGCCTTCAGAGGCTGTGCTTTATGCCACAGCCCCTAATCATGTTTTTACCCTATACACTATCAGCACAGCTAAATCGACAGGAGGCTGCCCTGCAAATGCAAAAAGAGGACACATCAATACCTGGGCAATTAGTGCATCAATACGCTGCACTCCAAATCTTAACAGATACGAAGGAATTGGATTTCTGATTGGATTTCTATGCATTCTTGTGTTTAGCTATTTTGTGTAACACTTATTTACTTTCCTTTGGATCATGGCCGCTTGCAAAGCCTGTATCGATTCTGGTTTGACTCATGCTCCATTCTAGATGTTACATGGATGTTTTGCATATAAACATACAGGCGCTTCAAAGACCGCAGCATTAAGTGCCCCAGCTCAATAAACCGCCTGATGTCATTTAAAGGCACAACATAATCTCACTCAGGAAATAATTCAACTCTAAAACTATTTGGTGCTTAAAAAGGACAGAAACCTGGATCCAGGGGAATACAGATCAAAGCGGATGCTAAAATAGAGGATGGTGATTAATGAGGAGGCCTAGCAGGTTGAAAATCAAACATGAGAGCATTACATTGTGTAAATTAGCCTGAAACTTCAGAGCCTTGATAGAACAGATATTTCTGATCTGTCTTGAGTAAATCTGTGCTTTGAGATAAGGCCTGGCCTTCAGGTGCTCTGTGACCTGGGAGTTCAGCGTCTTAATTTACCAGTGTTTCACTTTCAGCCTACATTCTGTGATGCTGAATGGTTCCTTTGCTGTGTTAGCAGTCTTCTTCGGACCTTTTGTCTCATCAGCACTTTGCATTGAGAAACTGCCTATTTTACGTTATGGGCCAATCAAATGAGTGTAACCTTCATTAAAGGGAAGTCATCCAAAATAATAGCCCCATCACTTGCTGTGAATATGCTCTGGATTAAGCATATGTTGAGGAAAGTGCATTATAAACTGCATACAGTAGAAGATGGTTTAATTTATGTTGTAAATAGTACAAAGCTTGCTGAGCTGTTGTTTCGAGCTAACAGTAACCCATACCTTCTTATTAAAAAGCCCATTAAGAAGTGTCTTATTGTGTGTTCTAAATCATTAATTTTCAAAAGCAGCTTAGCATGGACAGGCACTCAAAAGGGTGATAATTAACATTTTCCTGCGTGGTATTAATAGGGATGATTTAACTCGCAGATTTAAGAAATGACGAATTTTTGCAGTCGTCATGCTGCAAAATTATTGGCTGATGGTTTCAAACACCTTTTTGAATGACATATGTACAGTACGTCTTCCTTGTCTTTCTTTACATACAAGTAATCGTCTGCTCAAAAATGAGGATTATAAATAATGTAAGATAATGAGAGAGGAGGCTTTTAGTGGTGTCGGGGGAAGAGGCATTTTCCGGAGAGCTTTTACAACTCTTAGCCTTGGATTTAGTGCTCACAATGTGTACACAAAGCAGTGTGTGCTGCGTGCATTCTGTTTCACCCTTGGCTAGTTCCTTACTAGTAAAGTAAATTAAAAGAAAAAGAAGGACGTTTGTTTTTCTGTGTTTGTTCAAAAGAGCACCGCATGACACACTTGTTTACGATTTAACATGTTTTTCACACTGTTTTGCAGACTGAGGTGTTACCTCTCCGAGGGCCCATGGATCTCCCTGTGGTGTTGTTTCTGCTGTGGGGACTGTTACTGGACTTGCTTAGTGGTGCGGTGGGTGGCATTCTATACCGTGTGCATGAGGAACAACCTCCGAGCACTGTGATTGGCAGTCTGGCAGCTGACCAGGGCCTACCAGACACTGGACACCTGTACAAACTGGAGGTGGGCGCTCCCTATCTGCGGGTGGATGGCAAAACTGGAGATATCTTTACCACTGAGATCCCCATAGACAGAGAGACACTGAAGGATTGTCGTAATAAAGGCAAGCCCTGCTTCCTGGAGTTTGAGGTATCCGTCACAGACCTCATTCAGAATCAGAGTCCACGGCTGATAGAGGGAAGGATCGAAGTGCTGGATATCAATGATAACACACCACAGTTCCCCTCACCTGTCCTTACCCTCTCAGTTCCAGAGAACACCCACATGGGGGCGCTCTTCTCAATTCCACTGGCCACTGACAAAGACACGGAGAGAAATGGAGTAGCTGACTACACCCTAACAGCAGGGCCAGAGGCTGTAGCACTCTTTGGTCTGCAAGTTGCAGAGGACCGGGGTGAAAAATTACCTCAACTCATTGTCTTGGGAAGCCTTGATCGAGAACGGAAAGACTCCTACGATCTCACCATCAAAGCCGTGGATGGAGGCAATCCTTCTCGCTACAGCAGTGCCTTGCTGAGAGTCGTCATTGCTGATGCCAACGACAATGCACCCCAATTCGAAAAATCCTCCTATGAAGCAGAGGTCGCAGAAAACAGCCCAATTGGACACTCTGTGTTACAGGTAAAATGGCAAACATGCTAAGTCAACCTTTAGATCTGAACAAGGCAAGATAAATTGCTTATTGCATCATGTTGAAGTGTGAAATTTTAATGAGCGCTGCTTTTCCAACCTCCCAGCTGTCTGTTCTTTACTTTGATGCCTTACATCAGTGGAGCAGGGCCTGACTTACCAAATTTATTTTGTTTAATTATTAGAATAATCCAGTTTGATCATCACGTTCATGAAAAAAAAACCCACACACATTAAATTTGATTAAATAAGAAAATCACTATAAACTATTAAAATTGAATCTAAATTATTAGATTATTGAAATTGTCTTAGTAGTCTGTGAAGTTTCTGAGGAACCCCATTCTCTATAGATAGCCTATGCCCCAGAAATGCTGTTATGCAACTCTTTGACTATGTTCCCAGGTCCGTGCTATAAGTAGATTCACTCTGTTTAAATACCCAATATTTAATGCCCAGTGTCTAATGAATATTGTTTTGAAGTCTTGCCCTGCAGTATCTTTTGTACGTTGTCTTGAGTATGTGTAAAATCCATTTAGCTGTTTAGTACTTTACTTCAGTTGATTTCAGTACAAGTCGAGTTTTAATAACAATTTTTTCTATTGCAGGTGAAGGCTAATGATTCGGACTTGGGACCTAATGGTGAGATTGAATACACGTTGCATCAGGCCATTGATCCTGTGCCAAAACTTCTCCGGATAGACCGCTCATCAGGCATCATATATGTTAAAGGCCTATTGGATCGTGAGGAGATCAACAATTTGAAGTTTTACGTTGTTGCACGAGACAAAGGCCCTGCACCCAAAAGTTCGAAAACATATGTTTCTATTGATGTAACCGACCAGAATGACAATGCACCAGCAGTGGAGATTCGAGGTATTGGTCTTGTGACCCATAGTGATGGAGTAGCAAACATTTCAGAGGATATGCCTGTAGGCACTGCAGTTGCACTCGTACAGGTTTCAGACAAGGATGAGGGAGAGAATGCCGTGGTGACCTGTGTGGTTGCTGGTGATGTTCCTTTCCAGCTTAAACCAGCCAGTGATTCATCAGTTGACAACAGGAGGAAGTATTTTCTGCAGACCACCACACCTCTGGACTATGAAAGGGTTAGGGACTACCGGGTGGAGATAGTGGCAGTGGATTCAGGCAATCCTGCTCTGTCCAGCACTAACTCGCTAAAAGTTCAAGTGACTGACACAAATGACAATTCCCCCATTTTCTCACCAACTCTGTTCGAAGTAGAGTTTGCTGAGGAGAACCAGCCAGGAGAAAAGGTGGTAGATGTAATTGCCTCAGATGCAGACAGTGGCACTAATGCAGAGCTGGTCTACAGCATTGTTGCAGACTCTTCAACAAGGGGACTTTTTGAGATTGACCCTAACTCAGGTGAAGTACGTGCTCGGAGCCCTCTTGATCGTGAGCACAAGGAGCGCTACGAGTTCCGTGTTACTGCAGCAGATAAAGGGGTTCCCAGTCACAGGGGTACTGCCACAGTTGTAATCAAGGTACTTGATCGGAATGACAATGATCCCAAGTTCATGCTGAGTGGATACAGCTTCTCAGTCTTGGAGAACATGCCACCCCTTAGCCCTGTTGGCATGGTAACAGTACAGGACATGGACGAGGGTGAGAATGCTCAAGTGCAACTTTCTGTGGAACCTGACGTAGGCAAATTTGTGATCCAGAATGGGACTGGCACTATTCTGTCCAGCATCTCATTTGACAGAGAAAAGGAAAGCAGCTACACATTCCGCTTGAAAGCTGTAGATGGAGGGGATCCACCAAGATCATCCTTTGTTGGAGTGACCATCAATGTCCTCGATGAGAATGATAATGCACCTGTTGTCACCAAACCATCTAACTCATCTTTCATACGTCTCTCTCCCATGGCTGCTCCAGACAGTGTTGTGGAAGTGGTCGAAGCAGAGGACATTGATTCTGGTTCCAATGCTGAGCTAGTATACAGCATTGCTGGGGGAAATCCACATGACCTTTTTTACATCTCTCCATCTAATGGCGAGATCACATTAACCAAGGAACTAACTCGGAAACACAGTGGTTTGCATCGACTGGTTATAAAAGTGAGCGATAGGGGCAAACCTTCCCGTCATGCCATTGCCTTGGTACACATTTACGTAAATGAAACCATTGCTAATGTAAGTCACGTGGAGGCGCTTGTGGGGCATAGCCTGTACACCCCGCTGGACATGGACATTGCTGGAGACCCAGATTACGGTTTGGCTGCCCAAAGAAGCAACATTGTATATGGCAGTTTAGCTGGAGTGGCGGGAGTGGTCACTGTGATCGTTGTAGTGGTCTTCATCAGGCATCGCCTTCAAAGAGAGGCTAAGAGTGGTTATCAGGCAGGCAAGAAGGAGACCAAAGATTTGTATGCTCCCAAGCAAGGGCCAAAAAGTGGCAAGGGAAGAAAGGGTAAAAAAAGTAAGCCACCAAAGTCCCATAAACCTCTTGGAGAGGATGAGGAAGTCAGCCTTCAAAACAGTCTGAAATTTAACCTTGATGGGGTCAACGACAGCCCCAGGATTCATTTGCCTCTGACATATCCGCCTGGAAGCCCTGACCTTGGCAGGCACTACCGTTCCAATTCCCCATTGCCCTCCATCCAGCTCCAGGCCCAGTCCCCATCTGCCTCTCAAAAGCATCAGGCTGTCCAGGAGCTCCCTGCTGCCAACACCTTTGTGGGAACAGGCGGCGATGACAACTCCACCGGCTCAGACCAGTACTCGGATTACAGCTACAAGACCAATCAACCAAAATACAGCACAAAAACGGTAATTTTTTTTAAATTTCTGATTATGTATGTGTAATGCTTTGATGAACAAAAAATGGTTTTGCTTCCAATTGCTGATATGGGTCATTTCAATTTTGCTAAGAGTGGCACTTGTGCTAAAGTAGTGGGTGTTGATAAATGAATATTTAGCTAAATGCTACATATTATTCTCCTCATTTTGTTCATCGTGGGATATTTCACAATATATGACACGAAAAGAACATCTCGCCAAAAAGAATCTGTCTGTTTGAAAGATGTCTCTTGAATTGCATCATGTACCCGTTTATATATTCTCTGGCCACCAGTTCACTCTCTGAAGATACACTTCAATTCACTTTGTGATCAGACGGACTAGTCATGAAATGATTTCATTGTATATTTGTAGCGTGGGTAGAGTGCAAAATGGGCATATTTGCTAGAGCTCATGTTTTCTCAGATTTCTCATGAAATCCGATCTACTCAGTGAGAGGTGCCAGTGTGACCTGCCACTATTGAATAAGTCCAAAGTCATTTTTTTGGCTCAGATGCCTATTCAGACTAACCCATTTAGATGCCAATTCAGCATGCTAATCCAAGGGGAAACAAAAGTAAAGCGACTGATGCTACAATTTGTGTGTGTGGATTAAATGGAAACTTAAGACATTTTAAACTTAGTGTAATCTCCAGTGAGAGTGGTCGGGAAGTTTACTGGGCAGAGGCTTGAGACAGAAAGCAAGGGCACATGGGTCCTGACTCCGTCAGTACCAGTCTGGTGTTTGATAAAGCCAGCAGATGCTAGATGACAGTCAGGGTGAGTGCAGGCCTTGCAGACTCACTGACTGGGGAGAATAGTTACCCACGGCAGCTCCCACACCGTGATGGACAGCATATGGCATGGAAGTGACAATAGACTCAAGCTATGGAGAGTGTGCTGCCTTGGTGTGTATTGTTTCTGTGTGTGTGTGTGTGTGTGTACCTCCAGGCTTCTGCATGTACTCATGTAATGTGTTTGTGTGAATGTGAGCTGAGTTTCCTCCGTGTGGACTGGTTTGAACAAGTTGACCTAACCGATCAGATTGTGACATGCGTTACATATTTGTATCTGTGAGAGTTGACTGATAGGTGTATAAACAAGGGACAGATGTCGACACATCTCTTGGCAGATGTGAACTCGTGAGGGAACCCCCTCCATCCCATCCCAAACCCACATCAGGCTTAACAGATTGACCAAAATAAAAAAATTAAAATCTCAGCCAAACTGAGTGACAGATGTGGAGAGTGAAGCTTGACAGAGCGAATGGTAATACGCTCACCGATGACTCAGTGCGCGTGGCAATGTGCTCAGGTGCGTGTGACATCCTTGGCTCAAGCTCTCCCAGTTTAAGCTCTGATGAGTGTAAACACAGTGGCCTTGTTTGCCGTTTATTGCCAGTGAGGATTGAGCGTGATAACTGGCTTCACTGCTTTCCTTCCTGGTCCGTAAAAAAACTCATTAAGAGGAGTTTGTTTGTTCAGAAAGACTTCTCCTGAGGTGTGAAAAAAAAACCTCAATGCTCAATTCACAGTGGCATGGCCTGACTCCGTGAGCAGAGATTTGTTTGAATGCGTTGCTGTGTGTTGTGTCTGTACGTGTGTCTTTCACAGTTCATGGATCTTCCCAAAACTCTTTCTCTATAACCTCCAAATGTGTTAGACTGTGTGACAGTTACCGAGGGGACTGCATAGGCTCATCAAGTACAGTGTTGATAATTAGCTTGGTCATGGCAAAGATCTATCACCTTTTTTGTGATGTGTTCCTCTCTCTCCGGGAACAGCCTTGAGTGAGAGACATAGCGCACAAAAACAGGGATCAAGGGAGAGACCTTCCCAGTTATTTTTAAATGGGCTTGATGAGAGCTTGCGAAGCTGTAAATCTGCGCTTAAATTAAACCCATACAATTAAAATGCCTTATTAGACTGAGATAACACTCCATTTCCCATCCTCTTCACCATGGGCTGCCCTTCATCTCCGACTGGAGGGAGGAGGATGGAGAGGCAGGGATTCAGGTTGGATTTTGGGTGGGTTAATTAGCGAAAAACACATCTCTTAACCTTGCAAGTGCTAGTGTGCTGGAGGAACACTCATAAAACACTCAACACACACACTTGGGGCTGGGTAGGTTATGGTATATATTAAGATATCATAGATATCTCTCTTCTGTTTTTTATAGAGGGAGCAGTGTGAAGCATAGTTAAGTTGTCTTAGACGTTACCTAGCCTGTGTGATATAGAATTCAGTTATATGCAATGTTGGACTGTGCTTTTTTAATAACACTCTTTAAGCCAAAGAAAGAAAAAAAAAACTTTTTTGACACAGTGACACACATTCTGACTCAGAGCTAACGTTCACTTTTTCCAGAGGTTAGTTGTTTTATTCCATTCATGCTGTGTGCACCTTCCTGCTCTGAAATGTGTTTCATTTACTGCTCCGCATTATACTCACCAGGCATTTTTGACTGTAATTAGGTTATTCTAAACGTATTTTAAATCGTATTGTGCATAGATTGTGGTGTAGTGTTTTTATTGAAATAGTTTATTATTATCTTGTATATTTTTTGTTCAGTATGAAAAAATGCCTTGCTACTAATTCCCTTAAAGGCATAGTTCACCCAAAAATGACAATTCTGCCATCGATTATTCACCATTATGTATCTATTATCTTGTTCATCTAAGTAACACAAATTAAGATATTCTCGGTAAAATCCAAGAGCTTTCTGACCCTGCATAGACAGCAATGCAACTACCACTTCCAAGGCCCAGGAAGGTAGTAAGAACATCATTAAAATAGTTCATGTGACATAAGTAATTCAACCTTAATTTAATGAAGCTACAAGAATACTTTTTGTGCGCAAATAAAACAAAAATAACAGCCTTTTTCTTCAATGTTAGTATTAAATTTGCTTTCAAAAAAGATGGTGCTGTGAACGCCAGGGTGTCAGGTGTGTCAGGGTTTTTCCTGGGACAAAAAAAGGCCTACAATGGTGGCTGACAGTCATCAACGCACAGTAAAAATTAATTAATTAGCATGCACACTATCATAAGTGCAACAGTCATTTATATCGCCCATAAATCACATTCACTGATCAAATAGGCTTTGCTGGAACATAATTCCGGCCGGCAAAGAAAATGCGGCCAACTAGAAATTTAGCATTGGAACAATCGGTGTTACTTTTGAAATTTTACTTAGTGTAAACATTAAGAACATACTCTTTTTGTTGTAGTAGTTGAAAGTATTTCAGGTGAAATGTGTGATTCCTGTGCTATTAAACATAGTTGCAAAAAAACAAACAAAACAAAGGGTCTCTTTTTGAATTGGATTTGTACCTTAGGAGGGACATTGGATGCTAAGTGCTTAGACAAACAGGAACTTCTGTCCCAAACTAACAACATTGGTTCTGCCGTTATTTATATAGCCAGACTCTGGTTGGATCGCTCAAGTAAACAGATTGCAATTCCTTAAAAAAACATTTTTAATATGTTAAAAGTTAAAGTGGTATAAAATTTCTCTTAACCTAATATACGATTTATAAGATTCCGTTCACCCTCGCATAGTCAGGCTGCTTTGACCATCCAGGGCACAACAAAACAAAGTAAAAGCACTGATGTGCAGGCTAGCATAGCATTGTAGCTGAAAAATAGCTCCAAGCCAAGCCCTCCCCTGCTATCTCCTTTCCATCTCTTTATCTTCAAATCTACCACACGCGCCTCATATTCTCTGGCAAGCAAAGCTTAAAGATAAGAGGATCTCCCATCAAAATGTTGCCTTTCTACGGAGTGTTCTTCCTTTTCGTCTCCGTCTTTTTCCTTTTTCACTTTACTAAATTATGCACCCTATATAACAAATCCAGTATGGCCATAAATCAGCCCCGGCACCAAGAGAAGCTAGAAGAGTAAATATTCAGTACCTTTAGAGCTCCCTACTCTTTGTATGGTTCATCTCCAACTCACATATTCTCTATGTGAAGCAGCCTTGCCTTTATGGAGGCTGCCTCAAGGCCCTTCCCAGAATCCCGCATTTTGAGCATCTGCTCAACCCGGCTCTGGCTAATATCCATAGCAGAAAGCTGCCGTAAACCTCAAACCTGGCGCCCACCCTCTCAGATCTCCCCTCAGTGAATACAGCCCATAATACTCTCAGACTGCTCCTCATTAGAGCACAATACTGCCGGCACTCAGCTCCCTCTCGGTGGACCAATCTACTGTCAGGTGCGAAGGCCTCACAAGCTCATGCTCAGCGTGAAGACAACTGCTGCACTTACAGGGATTCAAGAGTTCCAGGCACCCTCTCTGCCTCCAGCCTGCGGGAGCGAGCAACTAAACAATTATCAAGAAATACTTTGCAATTATATTCTACGGAGATTGCTCACGCTGAGGGAAATCAGCACAATCAGAAGAAATTCCATCGCAACTACAGACAGTACGATTGTGTCAACATGGCAGATGTCGTGGAGACAGCAGGGTGGGTCAGATACGCATTCTTGTTTGCTCTTGGAGTCTCACAGGAGGGTCTCTCTGGGACTAACAAGTCTCTGCAGGCAGCTGACTGGTCTTGGCTGACACTTTCGGAATCGATTGACCTGGACAAGTGCTCAGGGATTTAGTGCACTGGGCAGACATATTCCAAATGAGTAATCTTGTCCAGTAGCGATAAGACGGGATAGTCACAAAGGACAGTTAACAGTTCTTTCTTAGCCATGTTGTAGTCAAACCACATTTTGGCCACCAACCAATTTTAGTACGTTGAGGCCGGTTCTTCTGCCAAAATGATTCACTGGATATCACCAACTCTGTTGGATCTCTTCTTCAAATAAATGAAACCGACATGACATTTTCAGTCTGGGCTAATCGATTCTCATGATCTTGACAAGCACGCTGGGATGGGCCCTGCAGAACTGACACAGTAGAATTGGATCATCTCTCTTTGTCTCCTCCTCCTCCTCCCTTCATCTCAAAAGGACACACTCTTTAAGAAACGTAGGGTTTCGAGGAGTGGAAAGGCCTTGCGTAAATCTTCATGCCTCTGGTCCGGTCCCTGTACGTGTTGTTGGCGATTTCGATCTAACATCCCAATGATTACCTGTTAAGAGGGATTACAGCCCCTACCCAGGAGGTGCCTCACTGGCAGGAGACGGTTTCTCCATCACCGAAGGAGATGGCTGATGCTGTTGAGCTGTTCGACGGCGAAGCACAGCGCACCATCGTAGCACACAGATGTGCGACTAATGATAGTGTCGTCGAAGACAAGGATGACAATAATGATAATGATTATGGTAATATGCAAGTGTTCACAGTCAGATTCATTTCCTCCCAAATATATTTCTGCACACAAGGAGCTTGATTTATGCGAATGTTGTCTTGGAAGCATTTTTCTACATGGGTGTTTATGAAGCACTGTCATTTTTTTATTTTTTTTTATTGCACCAGAGGCAGAGCATCTCTGATTTCATCATATTACATTCTTGCTTATGATATGAGAAGAGAAAGCTACGATAAGGATGAATGTAGATAGGTTGGGCTGACACAATCATGAGTAATTGTCATACAAATAATAGCGATCATTAGTTCACTTTCCATTAACAGCACAGCTTTTTGAAACTCAGCCAACCTAGATATTATGTTATAGTGATATACTGATGTACAGTATGAAGACATTTCATGGAATTTCCGCATTGGCTTAAACGGTGGATGGTAGTATGAGATTGGAATTTAAAGTGCTTGATAATTACAATTACATCAGATCAATCAGGTGGTTTTATAATAACTGTGACAGGCCTGTAGAGAGTGAAGTTCTCAATTTCCCTAGCTGTTTGCCTGAGCAGATGAAAGACAGTGGCAGTTGTATTCTGTGCATCTGTCTCATCGCACCACTGACAGAAACACGTTCTTTGAGTCACCGATGGTCAGAGTTGCACTTAATAAAAAATGAGAAGCTCCTTTAGGGAAAGCTATGTAGAGGCTCAGCTCCCTTATGGCATTGCCTTTAGCTCAAATATTTTATCACAACTCATTCCAGCCTCCTTTACCTTCCGCCAGGCAGATTAGTGCTTTTATCAATAAGCAGCTTAGCACCAATGCTTCTCTCAATAATGTCCTATGCCATTTTTCTCCTGCTGCTGTAACTCCTAGATGCTTCTTTTTCTTTCAGCCTTCCTCTATCCCGTCTGAGTGCTTTTACTTGTTTTCGTTTGCAGTGGTAGATGTTCACTGTAAAAAAAAGGAACTGGTGGAAAAGTTTTTTTTGTTGTTTTTAAAGTTGTTTTTCTGAGGTTCTCACAACTGTCTTAACTTATCCATTTCGATATGCAAGTCATAACTTATTATATGCATTTTTTTGTAATGCTAAATTAGTTATATCTCTAGTTAAAGTACAATTAATGGAGCTATTCATTCTTCCAGTGTACCTGCTGTGAATACAGAGTGAAAAATATATCGGGTTAGGAAATGAAAAAAAAAAAAAAAAGCTGCATAAATTATCTTAATTATTTGAAATGTATTAAACAGTTTATGTTAAACGAAGAAATTATCCCTAAATTATACGTTTGTGTATTTCCCATGAAACACTTCTAAAATGCAGTGGTTAGCTTGTGTTTGTACAAGGACATATATAGTAACTTAAGGCTTATATTTGTTAGTCAAGTCAATTTTCCTTACCTACATACGTTTTTTGTTGTCCTGGCAAAGTTGTCTCTGAGAAGAGAGCTATCTATGTATCATTTAAACTAGTTATCATTGACAACTAGTTCAATTATGGGTTTAAGATTGATTACTAATATACAATATGAAAGCAACTTTTTTTAGATTAGTTGAGACAAGATTTGAAGGAATGTTGTGTTTCAAAGTAGATTCAAAGAAATTGGCGTTCTTTAGTATCTGTGTGACTCAAAGAAGCCCTTTATGTTAGATAAAATATAATTTGTTTTGTACATTGGTGCTTCAGTTTTTAGTTCTGTCATTTGTGATCTTTCACCCTTCTTTCATCTCGCTTTATCTTTCAGTATGCAAGTATAAGTTGTTATTTTGCTCATTCAAAGGCCAACAAGGCCAATCAGATTTCTGAGGTGCCAGTAATGAAGTGGCTCATTCTCCCAGTGCGATGAAAAATCAACTTTGCATGATGTAATTGCCTTGTCATGGGCTTTGCGTGATAACTGTGAAGCACAACAATTCTCTGTTCTGTGTGTTGCCATGGAGAAATAGGCAATAGCTCTCCACTTGCTGAGGCTTATTTGGAAATATTGATGATATTAAAATTGAAGGCACTTTAAATAAAAAGGCAAACAATCTCCCGAAGACTGAAGACGCCCTGGGCCTCATATATTTTCATTTCCTTAATATAATTTTCAGATTTGACAGACTGAGAAGAACTTGTTTTGAAATCTCACTAGGATTATTTAGTTTCTTGTAGCGCTGAGGAAGCCACCAGGATGTCTGGGAACATATTTTAGAAGTCGGGTTCCAAACCATGCTTCATAACTAGGTTTTCCAGCTGAATTAATTGGTAGATTAGCACAAAGTCACCACAAACCAACTTAAAGACTAATGTCACTCCATGGCAGCCCATGTCTCCTCTATGGGTCAGTGGGAAAGTTTCAGCCGAAGAGAGTGAAACAAGGACAAAGACCTCTCAGACATTTCACCCCATTAAAGCAGTAGAGATCTGAACGCAATCCATTAAGCTCCATTAGAGAGGTATGCATTCACACACGCACTAACACCTTCACAGCCTTGCAGTGGTGTGTTGTTACACTTACAATCAAGTTTCATTATTCAGACACGCCATTCATACATAATGCAAGTTACAAACTACCAAGAGAAAACACGGTTTCATATTTGACCATGATATGTGTCGCCACAGAAAAGATGCCTGGGGGCAGATTTGTTAGAGCTTTGCTTTCATAAACCTACTGTTAATATCACTTACTGCGAGCATACCCTGATCACGATCGCAATTTGCATTGGAAATCAACAGGACATGCTTTTGTTTTGTACAAAAAGGGCGTCAGGAAACAAAGAAACAGTCCTGCAGTCATGATGTGCTTGCTCTAATTCTCTGGTTTTTGAGCTGCCAGTGACTCAATCATGCATCACACCCTGGCACAAACAAACAAGAAGATACAACTAAATCAATTCTTCAAATCCAGCGTTCATCGTCAGAGGCTTGTCAGTCAAGCCCCTCGACAGCCCCAAGACGGCCTCGCTCATACTTAGATGTCAACGAGCAGGCTCAACTTCTGACCCCATCAAAATACAAGGCCTAATAAGATCTTCCAGTCTTTATCTCCACCCCTGAAGAGAATGGCTACATAGTGCGGTTTGGAGAAACTAGCAAACCAATTATGTTCGAATTGTTCAGCCCACATCTTCAGCGGCAAGCGTGTTTAAGGCCTTGTTTAATATCAGAGGCTTCAAAACTATTCGTAGTCGTGATGGAAAACATTAATTTTCTTGTGTCCTGGATTGGAGAATAATCCACTTACCGGGGGGAAAAAAAGTGAGAAACCACCCCCCAAAAAAAAAAAAGATATGCTGTTGCATAATTCTTTCTCCTGCTTTCGCTGGCTGACATGAGCATTGATCATTATTTCTCTCACTGTCTTCACCCCACTGGGAAGGTAGGATATTAGAATATTTCATGAATATTGAGCTCTCCCTGGTTTTTTGGCAGTGGCAGAAATGATGTTCTCCGCTGTTTCGTGTTGGCAGTAAAAGGAACAAGGCTTAATTGCGTAAGTCTATAAAACGGGGAGAGCTTCTGACATTGTAAATTGTTCTGATGCACCTCCTTGTATTAGTCTCAAAAGCATCAGTGCTATCCGGAAATGCTGTCGAGGATGACGGGGGAAAAGAATGAGGTGCCGAATGCGTTCAGACTAAAAGCAGCTCTTCAAGTGCCCCACGGAATCTTGGGTTCAGCCGGCTGCGAGATAAACTTCTTGAACTCAACGATGCGGTGTAACATGCACAAATCCACCTGAGACCGAGGAATGGTACATTTGCAATCTTATATTGGTCTGTGTATGCGGTGTTGATTTCTATTTAAATGGATGATATTTCTTACAACATTGATTCCGGAAGCTTTTCCCCCGCCCCCCGCCCCCTGAAATGGTCACTGGTGTTGAATAACATGGCTACACTTGATCCAGATCCAACACTTTCCACCATGTTGGAATCCCTTGTCTGACTAATAACTACGCACTGGTGTGAAAGAGAGCAAGAGAGAAAACGAGAGAAGAGACACGTAGGGAAAGCGTCCACTGCAGTCTAATCCTTTATTTCCCGTGGTAAGAGATTCTTCGGGTGAGTGCACTAAAGCACGTTCATAGATGATTATTTGCATGGCCGTCTCATGCTCTTATCTGGATAGAAGGCATGTTTAAACACAAAGGCCACTGAGAAGAGAGGCAGAGATAGCGCTGGACAATGCACCAGTGATAATTATCTGTCCAAAAGCACTTGTCAGGATGATGAAATCCAATTAAAGTGCTTTAAAAAAGCCGGAAAATAGGATAATGCACGGAGAGTCGATGCACGGATGGTGGTTGCGGTCATTAGCGCCTTCATCTCTGACCCTGACAGACAGACTGTGCTTTATGTAGGTTTTTCTCAAGCCTCGAACCTCGCCGATGCAACGCAGACTCCCAACAATTGCCGCGCTGTCGGTACATATTAGACAAACATCCAATCTCTTTAACTCATGTTTTTCTGTTTCCATAATATGAGAAGATAATTGGTGATAATAACACATCATTATCAGCGTTATTTCTATGACTGTAATCAGAATGCAGAGCAGATGCCCTTATCTGCAGTCGCTGACATGGCTCTCGGTTGTCCATTATGCGCTTGGATACACAGAAGAATTCAGGTTAATTATCTTGCTGCTGGAAAACACTCTATTTGTTCCCGGTTGGGGTTTGAACCTGCAGCCAGCGGGTCACCTGCTTGACCGTGCACCATGAAAGAGAGGAAGAAAAGATTGCGTTATATTTAGAAATTGCTCTACATTATTTCGGTTTGGACAGTGACATCATTAAAGCTCCATTGGATGTGAATTTGAAAGACACAGAGAGAGAGAGAAAGTTTGCTGCGTTAGCTGTGCTCTGCCATTCATTACACACCGATGCTCTCTGAGTGGACACACAATACCAATAAACGAGTTTATCCAATTCTGCCGGTAGTGCATTCTGGACTGCTACATCAGCTGTGGACTTCCTCACATCCTACAGTCATATCGGTCCCAGCAGGGTAGAGAAAGATAGTGAGAAAACATAAGAGGGAGAAAGGGAGAGATATATATATTGCTTGTTGTTACCACCCCTGCTTCATAAAAAAATGCCTAAGCTTGTATATTGCAAATGTTTTAAAATCTACGAGTTGGTGGGTAGCCTGGACCGAAGAGAGCTGTAACACCTGGTGAGAGCCATCCAATAGCAATCCTATTTGTCTTAGTGGCACCTGGCACAGGACCCCCTGGAAAGACACAGTTTGGAATCTAGCGTCTAGGCTTGTGGGCTCAGTCCCAAACCCTTTACTAGTGACTATCTTAAGCTTTTGAAAAGCAGCAAACACCAGACAAGACGATTGACGTTATTAAGCTTTTAAAAGCTTAAAAAAAAAACTATAATATTCATTTTTTTTCTGTTGGTGTAGTTAGGGCATCTACCAGCAGAGGGCTAGCAGGGTCACTATAACCAGCCACATCTGGATCTTTCTGGTTTGAATGTTTTTTCTTTGAATCAAACTCATTTCTTAGGAATATTTAGACTAGATTTCAGAATTTGGGCTGGTAAAAAATAAATAAGTAAAATTGATATATATATATTTATTATGCAATAAAGTAATACTTTTATTGAGCAATTCAAATTGATATTAACAGAACAAAACAAGAAATATTTATTTCTTTAAGCAGCAAATCAGCATATTAGAATGATGTGACACTGAATCCTAAAGTAAAGATAAATTCAGCTTTGCCATAATAATAAACTTACATTTGAAACAACAGTGCAATCAAAAACAGTTATTTTAAATAGTCACATTATTGTTGCATTTTTTGGTCAAATAACACAACGCACTAACAATTAACAAGTACATTCCTTGCATCCCTTCCATCCCTAGTCTAGTACTTCAGTTACAGCTTGACCGGGTCAACTGTCTAGCTCAGTATGTGGAAGAACGTTCAAGAGGTTTGTCCTTCATCTAAAACAAAGATCTCTTCTTTTTTATCAAGTATAAATAAAGTATTCGGCTTGGATAAAGACAATCAAAAGGATCCTTGAGAAGCTCTGTAGAACAGGATTGAGGATATCCTATAAAGCTCCTCCTCAGGCTAAGGGAGTGTAAGTATATCAGTGTGTATGTGTGTGTGTGTGCATGCCAGTGGGGGGACTTTGAAGGGGGTTTTAGGGAAAGGATTCACGCTTGCTGTTATGAGGAAGAAGCGAACCAATCGGACAGTGACAAATGAACCATAACCTTTTCTCCTCCAAGTGCGCTCCCCCCTTACCCCCTCTATTCCTCTGTTCCCTCTGTTTCCTGCTTGTATTGTCTTTGTCTGTGTTTCTGAAATGTCTTCGTGTTCAGCGTGTCTTTGAAGAAATGGCCCAAGGCAAGGTCTCAATGTGTGGTACTGTACGAGGAGCTATAAGTAGATAATTCAGAAATTGGTCTGAATCAGGGTGGTGTGCCATTCTGAATTAAAAAAAGTATAGTGCGTACCTGAAATGCGACCTGCAGAAATATGTATCTTTATGTAAACTGTTTTAATTATGAAAGGTTTACAGTATTTGAACATGTATATACAGGAAACCTTCAGTTTAGGTCATCTTCCAACTCATAAATAGAAATGGAGCCGTATTGTATTACATATTCTATTACCAGCATTGACTTAATGCGTATTTAAAATAATATAGTCCGGTCCATATGGGATTTTAGGTTCAGGGTAATACGGTGGGTGAGGAAGCTCTTTTCTATCTATAATTACAATCCTTATAATAGACATTTCTGTTTGAGTTTTAAATTAAAATGCCAGGGAAGGCAACTATTAATTGCTTGGCTACATCTGCATTTGTTTTTTCTCTCTGTCTTGCACTTTCCATTTTTCCGTCCCTACTTTGCCTTTTCTTTTTGGATGGCAAGCACTGCAGGCTGATAAGAAGAGAAGAGCAGGGCCACCCTGATGCTCACTGAGCCTGTCTATCTCCCCCTCTCCGTGTTCACTGTGGTAATGCTAATGCGATGGGGCCAGTCCGCTAAAGCCTCTACACTTCATAACCAGGAACACACGACAATGCGTCACACAGCTCAACCGCTTCGCTTAGCAGCACACCAGTATCTATCTGTTCCAAATAGCACAGGCTACTACAACAAAACCACCTCACCAAGAGTGCGGTTGCTAAAGATAGCCTCTAGTATCGACAAGATTGGGGGGGAAAAATAAATAAATATTGGCTGTTTGCAACAGGACGCTAGATAGGAGATAATTAACAATACCATAATGCAGTATAGCATGAAATGAGAGAGTTTTGAAGATTGGATTCAGTCCCTCTGAGAAGGGTTTCAGCAAGCTTTTAAAATTATCTAGTGTTCACTGTGGCGTGCAATTATGTGTTAGATTGTTTGTTAGACTATCATGGTTCTTCAGCATTTATTACAGCATTTAAAGACCTTGGAGAGGCAGATGTTTTCATTACTTTGCTAATACATGAACACTTGGAACAAAATTGGTCTGAATTGCTATACTTATGCAATCACGTTCCAAAAGCAGATGACTTTCTTTTGGTTCCTTGCAATGCCAATCACAAGAGAAACGCACAAGTCTATAATCAAACTCTCGACCTTACCTTTTTCTTCAGCTGCTACTCTATTTATATTTATAAAACACCACTGCAAATCACAAACTCTTCTATTTTGTGGACCGGCGGCACACAAAACATTCATGTATAGTTGAATCTTGTTTATTTTTTTTCCCAAGTCTGCCTTTTTTTTTTTTTTTTTAAGACTTACCAGGAGATGAGGAACAACTTACACCTTAACTGGGTGGCAAACTTTCCAAGGCGTAATTGTTAGGTATGGGAAAATATGTCATATTCACAGTCCAATTTCCATCTAAAAATATCAGACCAGAGAAAGCGGCGTGGAGGCACAAGTCTCCAGAGCACCCAACCTGAAAATAGACCGTCTATTTCCATTTGTTTTATTTGTCAGTTTTGCATACTTTCCTTATCCTTGTTTGCAATCACTGAGTCTTTCAGCAGTCATTTAGCTTTCTTCACACTGAATACCTGTTAAAAATTCAATACTTTCCCCCTCTTTTCCCTTTTGGATTAATGTCGGCGTAAACAAAAGGCCAGAAATGTGAAGTCCGAGCAGCAGCTTTGTGGGTTTTTGTGCTCAAAACAAAAAGATTGGTGGAAACGGCAGGGTCTCGCCCAGGGATGGATTGTCTCTGATTAGCAGTCCATATGAAGTGTCAACCGGGATTTGACAAGTATTATATGAAGCAGGCAATCCCTGCTGGAGATTTCTCCGGAGCTGAAACATATTGTCTGCTATTGTTCACCAAAGAGAGAGAGGTGCCCTCCTAGACGACCCATGTCATTGTGTGATAAAGCTAATTATTAGCTTCAAGTCGTTGGCCGCATTGGCCGTGTTTTCTAAAAAACCTGTCTGTGCCAGTTTTTTTGTGGCTTGTGGGAAGAGAAAAAAGTAGCATATCACTGATATATTGACAGAACACTGCTCTGTCCCACTTTTCTGCGTTTCCAGCTTTGTTGCTCAAGACTGCATCATCATGAAGGCACGAATCGGCTCCAATGCAGAAGCATCACGCGCCCTTTATTTCAGCTTGGCGTATAAGGCTCAGGGGGCAACATCTGTATCTGTACCCCTTGGCTTTATTTCTCCCCCACAGTCGCAGCACAGCTGGGGTTCCACAAGGGCGTGTGCTGAGACCGTCCTGTTTTCCGGCATCGCCCTGGCTACCCAGCTGCGGTCCAAATGAAGTATGAACCGCTTTTGTGCCATATTCGCTTGTTGCAATTGCGGCACATCTGGGATTCAAACCAGCCTGCTCTGGCTGTGTTCTACATACCCCATCTCCATGGAAGCACAGCTGGGGAAGGATACAGCCCCCTATACCACCTCTGCCAGAGCATCACAGCTTGAGCCTCCACAAGTCTTAGGGCAATCCGCCTGAATTGGCTGTGACTGAGAACCTCAAACACAGCATATGAAATGAGCTTCCCTTTTTAATCTTTAAAGCGTTTCGCATGGAGGAAAAAAACTGTTGTTTTTCTTACCGTCACCGAAATACTTTTTCAAAGTGATGCTGGTATGTTTTGATTCTCGTAGGCAAGGTTGGAATTAGGACTGGGTAGTGCAGACTGCTTCATAATACAATACACATTGCAATAAGTATGTTGCGATGCAGTACTTTGCAATGCATCATGATATTATAATTGGATTGGAGTTGAACTCAGTTCCGATCTTTCTCCTGGCAGCCTCAAAGTTTTGTGCTTATTTGAACTACCTGCTACTTCAATGTTTTACAGTAAAATTGTACAAAATTGTGTATTTACTTTTAATTTGTAACATATTTGGACAGATTTTTTAGCATTTGCAATATCATGCTGCACCAGCCAAAGTGCTAAGAAGGTAAAAAAGCAGAAACATTTGCAAATTCAGTCATTGCACAAAATGAAAATGTATTCAAAGTGGATATATTTTCATTCAAAAAGATTTTTCTTTACTTTTTGACCTATAGCCACCATTTGTTCTTTGTCTTCTGTGAGCAATCGTTGGACCAACGAACCCTCCATAACCCGCCAAATTCAATCTTCCAATACAGTTTCAGTGGATGGTTTTTTGATGAACCAAAAAATGTTCAGTAACGCACTGCCTGTCTATGAAGATCATGCCACAGTCTGTGTTTCTGAAATATCTATGAATTTGAAATATTTTAATTTCAGTTTTCTCAGTAAAAGGAAACCTCTTTGCTCTTGAATTAAATTTATTTTGAGGTGAATTTTGGTGCATTTTTCTGTTTTATTAACGACTTACAGTCTTTTAAAGTTCAGCCTGAATTTATTTAATAACTCCAGCAATTTTCTGTGTTCTGTAATTATGAGTTTCTGTTTTGCTCTCACTCAGTTCTTTTACATTTTTTTCAAGTCTGTGTCTTCCTCAGCAAAGTGCACATTTGTGTTAGATTAAAGGTGGCTTCTAGTTGACAGAGCAAATATATTTCATCAAGTGCTTATTTGGGAGTGATTCCGATCTCATTCGATATGGCCTGTGTTAGCTGTTTAGGCATGCTGTGTGATGAAGTCCGTCTGAATTGAATGTAATTTAATGCAAGGTCTTTGTGCGTTTATCCATAATAGGACAGTATGCACTTACGAGCACTGCTGCAGGCTTATTTGGTTGCAGGCAGGCCATCCCCTGCCCCCTGCTGCCCGCGGTCACTGACTCAGAAACAATTACTTATGGGGAACTTTGATGATTTGAAAGTAATTCAGTTTATTCTCCTTGATTTCACTGGTAATATTGCCGGCCTCATAATCACACTTAAAAATGCATTCAAGAAAATTGGAGGAATTTTCTCAGAATGCTACAGTGATGGTTTCAAAACAACGTTAAATCAAAATGACCTTATTTACTTTCTTAGCAAATGTTGCAGCGTGACTCATCAAGTTGTGCTATTCAAAAGAAAAATGTTTGTTTTCATAATCATTTGCTTTTATAAAAATGTAATAATTCTGCTCATGTAACGATGGCTGGGCAGGTGGGAAAAATTACATGAAGTAATGATATCATTGCCTTGGGATCACGGTCCAATCAAATCCTGATGGATAAAAACAAATACAAATTCTGCCCTGCATTATTTCCTTTTCTATTGTGCTTCATTCAGAAATATGTCACATTACGAATGGTAAATGATGTGCAAATGCCATTTCATGTGTTTAAAGTCAACAAAATCACTTTCTTAATTAGCATTTTTGCTTATACTGTGTATGATTCATCGCTATTGTTCCTTCATCAAACTCTGAAACGGCTTTCCTTTTCAACCCCTGTGGGCTGCTGGATAATTTAATCGCTACTGTAAATGGCCATTTAAACATTGTTTTAGGAAATTTGCATTAAGATTTGGTGGCATTCTGGTATGTGTTGTCCATTTCTCACACTCCAATTAAAAGAGTCCTGACCTACTTTACGCTTTAAAAAGATTTAGTAATTGGCATCTATAGCCGCATTTCCATGACCCTTCAAATTGCACAAATTATAATTGTGAATTGATAATAAGCCTAAAGAAAAACTAAAAAAATAAGGGATTTTACGCTCGCATGAGGTGGTTTTTAAAACAATTCGAAAAAGGAGTATTTCGCAAAACTGCTATGGAAAGGCATTTTTTTCTGCATTTGCAGGTCACATGGTGTTTGTAAAAAGTCATATGATCATTCTTCAGTGTATTATAACCTCCAAGAAACACTTAATACGTGTTCATTCTAGAGTTTAAGGGGTTTGCCATCAATACTTTAAACTGCACTCTCTGG
>JAUCMU010000002.1:6217878-6244015 GCA_032275025.1 Enteromius treurensis | reverse complement strand
ACTGTATCTCAGTTGAGAAATACAGATTTCAGCATTATTAGTAATCTGTGTGTGCATTTTCCTTGATAACAAGCAAGCTGAGTCAAACCACTTATATATCGAATCGCTATCGCAAATCGCAATTTTGACCTTAATAATCGCAATGTGACATTTTCCCCAAATCGTGCAGCCCTAATGCAAACCCTGAGTTGTATATAGTTATTGTAAGCCATGTGTGCTAGCTTTGTTCTACAATAAATGAACAGCAATTTAATGAAAAAATGAAACAACATAAAGTGCACACTCAATGAAGTGTCTTGGGGACATGACAAAATGTTTGGTTTAAGATAGATATATTATTATTATTTATTTATTTTTAATTTTTTTAATGTTAAAATGCAATAATTATTTTTATTCATTATAATGGGCAAACCAAAGCATTGTGATTGTAACTTTCCCACGATCCCCGGAATGACCCATATATAAAGCAGCCAGTGTTTAAACTGTGATGATATGTCACAGTATTATTGTTTTTTAACAGCATTTTTGATCAAATAAATACAGGCTTGGAGAGCAGAAAGAGACTTTCTTTCTTTTTCATAACCGGTATCATATATGACAAGCTCTTTGTTTGCTTTAATTCTCTTAATCAAATATTTCTCTGTGCATGTTCACTTCAGATTTCGTAAGTAGCGTTCTTTACCTGGAACTATAGACTATCAAATGCTACTAAAAGAAAAAAATTTAATTGTCTGATGGCTTTGACAACTATTAATATCCTTAGGGCTGATTTTTTTCGAAAGGTTTACACAAAACGCTCTATGGAGAACATGAATGCGTTTTCGACTTCAAGAAAGCGAATGTTTTATTCTGTTGCCTTTGTGATAGAGTTTGTTTACTGTAGAGAGTGCGTGCACATTTACTGGACTGCCCGGATATACCAATAGAAGTTATATTTCATACTGCTGTTGTTTATACCCGTCTTGAAATATATGTAATCTTGACAAATTTGGTAGATTTTGGTTTCCCCTATTCAAGAAAATAGGAATTGTATTCCAGGTACTTCATTCGGAAAGCAACTTCCACACCAACCAAAGAAACTCTGCCCCTAACGCCTCTCGCAGAAGCATCATCAGGTGAGTGAAAACTCACACCCTGAATTGGCCATGTGTAGTAAAGGGAAGCGGAGTGCATGGAATGAGCTGGGAAGTGCTTTCCGGAGTGGCTCGCGGTGTACACTTGTGCTCCACTCCTCTTTTCCCCTCTCCTCTCATCTCTCTCTCTTCCATTCATGAATCCGAGCCATGAGAGCACCAGCAGCTCTCATAAATAAAGCAAGAGGGGTGGAAGGAAACCTCTTTCTCTCTCTCTCTCTCCCCCTTTCTTTTTTACTCCCTCTTTCGAAGTCACACGGCATTGCTCGATCCCCATTACGTAACCGTTGAAAACAAGCCCAGCAAAAACCCTTCGCAGAGGCCCGGGGAGCGTCTTGAGAGAACCTACCCGAATGATGAGACTCCACTTCATTTTTTTTTACACACGATCAGAAAGCAAAGAGTGGGAATGCATCGCGATCGATCAGATCTTCTTAAAGCCTTCTCCCTCATCAGCCAACTAAAGACCAAGCATGGATATTGATCTTTGATGTTTGGCATAACTATAAACGCACACAGAGAAGAGGAGGTTTTATCTCTATTGGATTTCTCCTCCCCTCTCTCCTGGGACCCTTCACGCAATCGCATCAAAATGCCACTAAAATGCCAGCAGGGAAATGGAAGCATTATTCACCAGACCGCCATTCATAGCGGAAAGATGCTGGCAGTTGCAGCCCTTCTTCACATCCTCTTCATTATCTACCTCACCTGAAAATGCCACCGCCTTTCATGTGACTTATCCCCACATCAGACGTTCATGCAAATTCAAATAAAAAAAAAAAGAAACCAGAGTCAGATTTGGACGTGGAAAAAGCATTTCTATTTTATCGGTTTCGAAACCTTTCTTTTCCAGGACTGTCATTTAAGCAATGCAGAAAGCGCAGGCGCAGTATTGATAGACAGAATGCGAGGGAGAGTGGAAGAGGGGGAGCGGCACGCTCTATATTTGATGAAGTGGATCAAAGCACTGCCACGCTAGCTGCCACCACTGGCGTCTCTGCCTTTTATTTAAATTCAATACATTATTTATTTTTAGCTTGACAAGTTAATGTGGGGTTCTTTGATAGGAACTCTGGTAAAGCGCAAGGGGCTGTGTCTTTTCATATGTTTGCCTTATATGTTTATGGAGAGCAGCGAGAAAAGAAAGCCTGTCAGATAGACACTGATGAAAGCAGCTCTGAAAATGTCACCGAGCCGCCGGAGGTGAGATGGGTCCGCAGACATGTCACATCTTTAACTGGAATGACACAGATCACCGAAAACAAAGTGGAAATTAAATCAAGCCTCTCATTTTCTCGTGGGTGGCAATGAAGAGAGACAGGAAGGTGAATGCGCTGCCTCGTCAGACGCGCGCACGCTACTCGAGACACCTTTAGTCAGCCGAGTAGATGGCAAATAGGTCCACAAAGATTCGCGGGGATATCTCACCATCCCCATAAAGATACTGCAGCGGCAGGCCAAGTGACGGAGGAGATTTATGGAGAAATCTGTCCGCTTCAGTTCTGCTAAATTGGTCTGCGTTGTTCTGCAGAGCCCCCCTCAAAAAAAGCATTGTTATTAAGAGAGAGTTTGGTGCACATGCCAGGCAGGCCTCATTAATCTGGTGTTAGGAGCTGCGTTATTGAACGCGGTCTTGGGGGAAGGACTTCAACGGGTTATATCCGAGAAGATGTTGTGTCTGCACTGTTGGAGGGTTAAAGATAATGGCCCGCACTCATTTCTTTTTCAGATGCTCCAGAGACACCAGAGTGCAGTCATGTGATGTGATGTGATTGTGCGCTCCCTGCTTTCCAGAAACGGCCAACGCATTTATGCATTTACACTCTCAAGCAATCCCGCCCACGTCCAAGGCCGGAGGAACTCTCTCCGGATGGCTCTCAAACACGAGAAATCCATCTACTAAGTGTCATCGCAATGAGTTTCCTACCGCAGCTGGTTTAGCCTAATGAAACGTGTCCACTGAGGACGGCGGGGAAAACAGAATCGAGAAAAAATAGAGACGTTGTCGACATTCTCTATCCCTAAAGCCAAACACTCTTTTTCCATGGATTACCTGCTCACTCAGAGAATGATCAGGTAATTGAAGATAACACCACTTCAGCTTCCAAATAGTACCGTGTCAGTGCTAATACCAAGTTGGCATAACAAGTGGGTCTCAGATTGTCAGGGCGCATTTAAGACTTCATAGAGCACCGGTATTCCTTTCTAATGCCTACTGAGAGCTGCGGCTGAGGCGGAACACAGCAAACGTCTCCTTTATTCCTGCATTTGAAGGGGAATATAGCAAATCGAGGCTGAAAAATAAGAAAGCGAGGCCAGACTTGGGGCGGGTCCACAATGGGGCTTGTTTATTTTTGGCTCCCTAGATTTACCAACCCTGCTGCGTTTACAAAGGCTTGCTTTGAAAACTAATAATGAATATCAATAGCGTAATTACCGAGCTGATGAAATAAAAGAGGACGGACACCACGCGCTGTTTTCCATGAAAAGGGGAAACGGACAAGAGCTCTGTCCATCAGTGTTAATTACATGGAGTTTTATTCAGCTCGTGAACTAATTAATGTCTTTTTTGAGGGGAAATCTAATGGACCACCTGGTCATTTCATTAGACGCCAAAGGCCTTTATGGGTTTAAGAGCCAATAAAGCTTGTTCGGGAGCATTCTAATCCAAACCTTTATTACAAACGAATAAAAGATACACTCATGAATATGGATGTGTTAGCCATATATGTAAAGCATGATAATGAGGCCTTTTGTGAACACTGATGCATTTCTCTCCATCCCTGATGGACAGTGATAATGAGCGATCATAATGAAGCCTTATAGATTTATATGAGCTTTCCAAGTCGTGTCGTTTTTTCTCATCGGCTCTTCCTACAGCCGTTCACACTGGCAGGTAAGACAGCACTTGATATTACACAAGCCTAGTAACACAGATACAATCTACACACTGTCAGCACATTGCGTATAATATGTGTGTTTGAGAGGCAGAGAGATCACGGTCTGTCAGAAACACGTCTATCTGAGGCCTTCCAGTACCGTGAGCTAATGCTGTTTGATGTATTAACTATGAGGATGGGGGCAGTGGTGATGGGGGGGGGGGTTAGCATGTGCAAGTGTATGTGCGGGAGAGAAACAGAGAAAATGAAGTGTGTTTTGCCTTTGTGTGCCGCTGAATGAGAGGGGAGGAGTGTTGAAGTCGTTTGATGTTTTAATAATGTTTCAGGCTGATTGAGTGTCTCTTTGTTAGATTGTTTCAAGTTTCAATCAATCTCTCATTTCGACCAATGAGTAAACACTTTCACCGAAATATGAACAGAAGTCACTCAAATGCGACGGCTTTGATGTGATTATGTGCGTGCGTGCATAGAGTTGAATGGAATATTCTCACTAAAAAGAACTGCAGTACCCAAATTTCTCATTATTGTTTGGCAAATTTCACCACCTGAGGCAGATGACGATGTGATGCTATTCAGCGTGGTTCGGCAGAGCAGGAAGTGTAACGTGAAGCGTATGTTAATGCGCTTACCCATGAGATTCATTAAATGTGATTTTTATGCACTTAGCTGATTTGACATTATCACCGTTTCCTTCTGTAATTTATCTATGAATCAAATCCTGATGGGATGTTTCGAACGCTCATATGATATGCAGACAGCCTTTTTTTTTTTTTTAAACATTCAATTTGATAAGACTTGTTATATTACATAATTAGAGCAGCTTTGCATTGTGTTGGCAGTTCCTGTCCATTTTTGCAACATGTTTGCCATCCAAATGAATAGCCTAGACATTCATTTCCCTGCATCTACAATAAATATGGGATTAATCATGAATTATTTACATTTGACTTAATCTATTCACAACCCTCGTTTCATTTCATCATTTGCCCAAGGCTGTTTATTAGTTGCTTAAAGTATTGATTTAGTATCAGTATTGAGGAAGCAGTGTCATAACGAAGCCAAAAGGTTCGTATTGATCTAACTTTAGTGTATGCAAATGTTTATGTGCACACAGCGAGCATGCCAGCATAAAGATTTGGATTTATCTTCAAGTTGGCATAGATGTATCTTTAATCAAAGCCTGTTTTGTTGCCATGCACTTAAAACGTATGTGTGTGTCTTCATCACAAGTCAGACTGAATTTCAATCATCGTAAAGCTTTGAGTTATAAGGGTAACTCTGGAATGTTTCAAGAGCAGCCTATTGCTTCAGTCAAAAGAGCAATGGCCACTGCAGAAAGTTAATGCATTCACGGACAATGCAAATGTGTGATCACTGACAGCCTTCTTTAGGAGCAAGCACCGTTAAATGAAAAAAAATGAATCAAAAACGGTGTTAACAGAAATCTCGCACTGAATAATTCTTTTGACAAGTATGTTTAACCTATGTTTCTCAGCTTTAGCGTCTGTAAATTATTTACAGATGCTGGGTTCATGCTGTTGTGGAAAACCTAGAAATACCAGAGATTTTCTGAAATAGTAAACAGAGACACATACAGTAAGATGTATAAAAAATTATATTATATTTTCTTTATATTAAATTGGTCTTGTTTTGTTTGATCTAACTAACTGTATAGTAGTTGTTTAGTCATTTGATTTTTTTTTTTTTACCTAATTTAATTTTGGTTGTATTTTTGTTCATTCAAATAAGACGCAACAAGCTTGACACAAGGATCAACGTTGCGTGTTGTCACTGATGTCAAAATTGTCACTTGTCTAGAAAAATAAGTAAAAAATGAAGGGGAAAAAAGAAAGATTATTTCCAGCTAATACTGTTTTCACATTTAAATAAGTGTGCTACTTAACAATTTTTGTAATTGTCTTATCAATTTTCTATTCATTTCTAAGCAAAGTATCTAAATGGATGTAAATCATAATAATATTTCAAGCCTGTGTCTGATTCACTTTAGTTGTATGAAAAACAACAGCTTGGACAACTTGAGCTTGAGGAAATTATGAAAAACATGACATTTTGGTGTGCAAAAAAAATGAAAAAGACAATGAATTGCTGATCTGTGTTAGCTGGAAGTAGTTTTAACACGTACTGTTGCCCAGGTTTTCAGAGTGGAAAATGCGGCATAGCCTGCATATGTCCGCAGGGATCGAGACCATGTGTCAGGTCCTTTTTATGTGTTGTTTTTTTTTTCTTTGTCTTTCCAAGCCAATTGTGAATGTCTACGCCAGTTACAGTTAGACTCTGAGAGTCTGGATGTTTTAAAAGAGTTGAAAGCGCTCTGTGTATTTGACACGATCACTGCACTGATAAGGTCCCTGGAGCTTTATTGCCACGGAAGTGCAATGTTACATATAGACTCGGGCCAGACTCTGCTCGCAGTCTGCCTCTCAGTTTGTGGTCAGAAATGTACTGAAATGAGTCGCTTTAACATGGGACTAATGGGTATCTCTGTCTCTATGTCTCACTATCTGTTTCTCCTAATGTCCTGCAGTAGTGTAATGGAGGTCAGTGTCTGGTGTAGAACATCACCTCTGGCTCCCGATTAGTCCACTGACCTACAAAACCCCCTATAAAGCCCAGAAAAGCCAGTGTCTCAAATCCCAGCGTTCTGATTGGCTAAAAACATCTCTAGTTAAACTAATGCAGATTTAAATTTGCAGCTTGGAGAAACCTCCTTTCCCGCCCATCTGCTATTCTAATCCCCAACTAGATGACTCACTTCTTGATTTCCATGAGAAGCGACGGGCTATCTTCGAAACAAATCCGAGAGAGAGAGAGAGAGAGAGAGAGAGAGAGAGAGAGTTGCACTGCAAAAGAAAACTCTGGTTCTGGGAAGACTGGTACATTTCAATCCCCTGTGTTATAAAGGGGTTTGGGAGCAGGTGACAGGACCCTCAAGCTTATTCATATTAATCAGCAAACCGAGTGTTGAAATGTTGTGAAATCTGCAAATTTACATGTAGACCAACACCTGCCTACATTTCGCACACCTTTTAAGCTGATCACGAAAGAAGATTCTTGGACGTTATTTATTTTGCATTAAATTAGGTGCTAAGTGATGGCAGAAATGGTAGCATTTTCATGTTAGACTAAATATTTAATTAACAAATACACAAGAGACTGCACATATAAGAGCAAATCAACTTTTCTGCAGGTTTTACACTTAAGTATAAGTATATGACAACCAGACATGATTGTCTCGGGCCCCTGATGGCAATTTATTAATAATTGCAGATGCAGTGATATTGCAATTCTTTCCAGGTAATGATAAGCTGATGGCTGATAACCAAAAAATGGCCAATATTAAACTTCTATAAATAAGAATGGCCAATGTTTGATATCATCTCTAATACTGGCATAGACCAATGTTGATATGGTACTTATATATTGTGTATCCCCATTTGAACAGATATATAATTATTAATTTAAAGTGGTATTTTGGTCCCGATATTTTCTGGAATCTTGTCAATTTTGATAATTAGACAGTATTTTGCTTAGCACATTGCTGTGTTGGTATTTTAACAGGTTTAAGACGGCTGTGGAAAACTAATCCCCAAAGCTTTTGATATTCTAAACAATTACTTTTGAGGTGGTTAATTTACAGCAGTGACAGAAATGAACTTTTACAACAAGTGTAAATTAATTTGACCGTATATTACCTTTATAAGACCAATTTCTGATCTACTACTTCTAATCTAATTAAATGTATGCATCATATTTTGTGTCACATTCTTACATTTAAACAATTCCGGTAGTGAGACACTATAGGGCTGTTACCATTCAATTGAAGTCATCATCAACAAAATATGTGTTGGTTATGCTGAGGTTGGATAGACTCTGCATTTGAAGTACAGTAGCATTTAGATGTGTTTCCACCAACAGTTTAATGCAGGGAATGAATGCATTTAACCTCCAGTTACATATGCAGAATGTTTTAATATATGAAATTTAATACAAAACGTAATATCCCCAGTAGGTGACGGCAAATCGCTGCATGAGTGACCTTTTGAATCATTCATTTAACCAATTCATTCAAATTGCTGATTTAGTAACAAAACACCATAGTGTTGCTCAGAGATGCAAAACAGTTGGTGGAACTTGGTTAACTTTAACTTTAACTTGGTTAATTTTTAAAAATACCATTATGTCATAATTATTCAACCCCTATTCAAAATTGCTGTTTATTAAAACACCATTAAACTTTTAGAAACTCTGTTTCTCAATTACGTTGAGCTGTTACACGTCCATACAGTAAAAGCTAAAGAGAAGAATAGTCTAGGGCTACATGAGGTTTCCAATTCCCAGAGACACAGCTTGTAGCATTATTCCTTAGCTTAAAATATGTTGTACCAGAAAACCTTTCTGGGTGTTAAAGAAAAAGCCCAATATCATAAAATGTTTGATAATGGCAACTGAGGACAAACCTGCAATTTCCTGCCAAAGACTTGGAAAGATGACCCAACGAAAGGAGGAGAACATTTTAATGCAGAGTATAAGATGAACCCAAGACAGGTATGGTCATGTTGGAGCATCTTGCTGATTGGCACTCTTGGCCAAGAATAACATGAAATGGCTGATATGAACATGCTACAATTCATTTAGATAGATATGTGGAGTTCTGGAAGAATGCTTTATAGAGTGATGTGATCTAGAACTGTTTAGACCAGCGATTCTGATCATCAGCTCATTAGAAGAGAGCTCCGTGCATGAGCTGTGTACCGATCGACATGGTCCCTTCACAGTGTCCGTTAAAGTTTACTTCACTTCGGAACATTGATTCACGGATTTGCACTGTAAATAAGTGAATACGATTGAAATTACGTCTCGAACACTTAAATGCACTTTGAATGGAACGTATAAATTCACTTCGACTGGAATCCTGACGGAATATTCAATGATGTCCACTTCGCAGAGCGCATACAGATTGAGCGCTCTGAAACTCAGGGTTCAGAAGCCTGCGCTGCGGTTCTTTGAGTAATAGCTCACTGCTGCTGCTATGACACGTTTCTTTCTGAGAGGAGAAAAAGCTTGTGTGTGAAATCAGCGTGTGCATTTCAGTTATTAAATGCAATGCTACGTATGCGCCCTGCGAAGTGAACATCACTGAATATTCCGCCATGATACAGGTGAAGTAAGCTTTAACGGACACTGTGTAGGGACCATGTCGATTGGAACACAGCTCATGCACGGAGCTCTCCTCTAATGAGCTGATTATCAGAATCGGGTGCGTTAACAGAGAGAGACAAGCAAAATATGCATGCAAAATATTGAGAGCCGCTGGTTTAGACTCATAAATCAGCTAAATGTCTGGTAATGAGCAGAAGAACACCGTCTTCATGGAAAGAGAACATGAAAGAGAAGTCTTGTTATGAGCTGTTTTACTGTTGCAGAAAGTGAAAATTGTGACTGTATGAAGGACATAATGTATTCTTTCAAATATTAGGCCATTTTGGCAAGAACCGTGATCCTTTTGGTGCAAATACTGAAGATGATGATGGACTTTCCTGAAGGACAATTCTACCAAAGTATAAACCAAAATATGCTTGGCTCAGGGTTCGGTCGTAAAATGTTCTTGAGTGGCCTCCAGATTTAATTCTAATTGAAATTATTTTGTTGAATTTTAAGTAAGCAGTGGCAGTGTAAAAGCCAAAGGTTATCAGTTATCTGAAAGCTTTTCAGGCAAGGAATGGGCAAAGACTGCACTAGAGAGGTGACAGAACCTTCCAAGCAGTGTTTATTGGTGGTTTTAAGCTATAAAAGACTCTTATCTTTTGGGAGTTAACTCATTTTCAACATGAATATTTAGAGCCAATTTGATTTCTTTTCCTTATTCATCAACTTCATTAGTTCTACAACTTCATTACTTCGTCATCATTCTTAGAATGACTCAAATGTGTATTAAGAAACTTTCTCTAAATTGCTAAATTGTTTTCATCATATTTTCATCTCTGCAGCAAAATGTCATGCAGGTCAAGGGGGTTGAATAATTTTGATTGCAACCATACATTACCATCACAGTCTCACAAACCAATTTTTTATGTATTTTATGAGGTGGCTAATTCGTACAATCTCACTCGTACGATTTGGTATGACCTCAGTGACAAGGAGGTTTAGGGATGAGGTTAGGTGTAGGTAATTCATAGCCTGGGCCCGCCCATACTTCCTTTGACGCTACATTCATTTCCCGAGCAAAGTTAGTCTGGGAAAGCTGCCGTTTTAGGTCATTTCTGGTCCCCAAAAAGTGGGAACCAATTAGAAACGAGCTCCCCCCTCCCCAAATGCCTGCTCTTGTATATGTTAACTTCAGTCACAAACTGACTCCATTCATTGCAGGGTACAGTGTAGGACTTTGGTTCGCTTGTTTTAGTGTAAATTTAGATAATGCATGGAAACAGAGAGAGAGAGAAGAGCAAGAGTGAGAAGAGGGAGTGAGCGAATGCCTTGACTTTCAAGCCATTATCACACCACACTAAGCACAGACAAACACTTTGCCTCGCACGCACACGCATGAATGCGTAATCACAAACTCCTCAACTCTACATGCGTCCTCACTTAATTGGAAATGTCGGATCAATGCTTTCTGATTACCAGGCTTCACAAGATAGTTTGTTTCTGGCTTACGGCAGTGGTTTTTATCCGGCTCTGGTTTTTTTTAAAGACTAACCTCTCTCACTCTCTCACTCTCTCTCCTTCCCTCAGCTCACTTGCAAGGCCTAGCTGTAGCCAGAGCTATACTCACCCATCTGTAATCAGCTTTTAATTCATTAAAAGGACAGAGCTTTGAATTCATCAGCTCTACGCCGTGTTGTTTCACCCACTGGCTAAAGTGGGCGGAGGATGAGATGTGAGCAGAATCATCTACTCCATCATTTGCTTGGGGTCTTTAAAGCCTTTGAATTCCTTTGATATTTGCAAACAGAACTCCAGACAAGACGTCCTTCTGATTTCAGAAGCGAAGGGAGAAAGAACAAGAGCGAGCCAGCCTTACTGCAGATAAAAAAATAATAAAATACAAAATTCTAAGAGTCATTTTTACGTCTGGTTGAACACACTTAGGCTGCTGCCAAACCACGGGTTCGCTCAAATGGATCAATAAAAGAATTTTGTCCTAGTTCCATGGCCATGGCAGAGTGCTCTGAGCAGGAGATGAAAGAGCTCTCTGACTTCTAATTAAACATTATTTTTTTAATATAGGTCTCTTATTTTATACATTGAAGAAATTCAGAGTATGGTTAGTCATCTCTCTTTTAAATAAGAAGGTAGGGAAGTATGCAGATAAAAAAAGCCTGTCTAGCTGCAGTAGTGCTGCTTCTATCTGCTATAAAAAATATAGGGACATAAATAAAAACAAAAATGATTTAGTGAATATTTTATCCAAAAATATTTTAAACAATGTTTAATCCTATACAAAAAATAACAGTAAAATAAAATAAAACTAAAATACAAATAAAAAAATATATATAATTATATAATGAAAACATGCATTCTGTAGAAAAGACTGGAATATTAATTTATTGTAAAGGCAAAAATCCTATATTTAAATAATTGTGTGAGAAATATACCAGAATTTAAGTAAGCATTTATTGCCACCCTTTCCTTTCCATTCAAACCGGGCATGTTTTTTTTTTTTTTTTTAATAGAACCATTTATAGAACCTCATTGATATAAGAAAATATGGAGCTCATATTCAAGGAGGAAAAACACCTTTGCAAAACTTTCGATATATCAATGAGATTTTACAATAGTACAAGAGTGGTCACTCTATATCTCCAAATAATATGTCTTAGTAAGATCATATTAACATGCTTCGTTTTATTATTTTATTGAGGGGGTCAAAATAATTCAATGCAATTCATGGCAATTTTAAAATATTGCTTACAATATAAAAGTTACTTTCTAAAAATATTTTCAATTGCAAAAAGACACGTGAACCACAACCTAAAGGACCATATTTCAGAATGACACATGTAAACTAACACGTATGGCATATACCTTTGCTTGCTAAAAAAAAAGGATGAAGATGACAGAAGAGCAGATTGTGTACAACAGGTTTTGAATGTGTTGATTATTTAGTCGATATTTTGAGTATTCCGGTATAGTAGGCTTTATAGCATTAATGATGCATGCTAAAATGTCTTTGTTTACATAATCATAGCGACACCATAAGAGAAACTCTGCTCTCTTTTCATTGGTTCTCATGCGTATCGTCAATGCAGCAGATTTCAATGTGCGAAACGCACAGGATTTGAGAACTAGGGCAGTTTCCCTCACCACCTTTACAGTACTTACACAAAACCACTGCGATACAGTAACTGTCTTTAGTAGTATAATTTTTTTAACTGTGAACTATCTTCCACGTTATTCCATCATAGTCTATTAATGGGGATGCAAAAAAACAATTCCGAAGGGAGCTCCTAAAGTCTAGCGCACGCTTGAGAGCTTTGTCATCTCTCCCCACAATCCCATTATATATCAGGTCCTTAAAGCAATTTGAGGCTGAGCTCCATGCATGCCTTCCAGCCAGGAGCTTTAGGGACTGAGATATTAACTCTGAAATGGAGGTTTAAGAAGGAAAAAGGTGTCCACTTGGGAGTGGATACTGAGGATTAATTTCTCAAGTGCTTTTCTCTCTCCTTTTTGTGCCTCTCTCCTTTCCCTTCCACCTCCACGTTGCGGCTTAATATTCTGACTGGCTCTCGCAGTGTCACTCAATATTTTCAAAACAAGGACTTTCAGAACACAGCGCAAATGAAATGCAATTTAGGACACCCAGCCCTAGTGTTTGCCCACCTCTGAATGCAAACACTTGCAGCGGGGCCAGCCAAGTTCATCCCTCAGGATAAAGGGCTTATTGCGGAAAAACGGCTGCTTGAGCCACCCAGATTAAATGGTAATATTCAGAAAACTTGACACTAGCGCACCACTGACACAGCTCCACTTTCTAATGTTGTAAAAGAGGCTTGTGTTATTATTTTATGTTACGCTGTGACGGATCCGTACTATTCTCTCTCGCAGGAAGTCAGATTTTTCACATTGGAAAATCGCAGGTAGATACCGCTCATATGTTATGAAATGGGTTTTTCTCCCCAGCCTTAAAAGAATCGGCAGATGTCTCGGGTGCCGTCTGATATGAAAAATTCAATTTAAAAGGATGAGAGAGAGAATGGCGCCCGGGCCTATTTTCATTCTCTCACACGAAGAGATATGAGAATGATGTTCTATTGTGAGGGGGGAAATGATGCCAATCGAACTGCAGAGAAATTCCTTCATAATTCAATTCAATTTCCTCCAAATCCCAATGGCGGCCTACAGTTCCGAAAAGGTGGGGTGGGGGAGAGATGGAGAGATTGTGAGGGAGGCAGAGAGGGAGTGACAGATGCCAGGTGAGAAAAGGGAGGAGAGGAAGGTAAAATATACAGGGTGTGAAGAAACTGGGACGAGAGGTAGGTTAAAATTTAGATGGTGTGAAGAAAGTAAAGGTGAGATGGAAAGGTGTTAGAAAGAGTGTAGATTAGAGTGTTTGTTTCGCATCTTGTCCCACTGATGGACAGGAGACCGAAAATTTTGAAAGGTTATGGGTTCACAACAAGGTCAACAGTGACAGCCGTTGCAATCCAACACGAAAATGCCAAAGCTGGCTTGCAGATTCATTCAAAAGTTTAAGAACAGTAAGATATTTAATGGTTTTTAAAGATGTTTCTTCTGCTCATCAAGGCTGCATTTATTAGAATAAAAATCCAGAAAAAAATGTAATATTGTGAAATATTATTTCAATTTCAAATAACTGTGTTCTGTGTGAATGTATTTTAAAATGTAATTTATTCCTGCGTCATTACTCCAGTCTTCAGTGTCTTCCGATCCTTTCAGAAATCGTTCTAATATGCTGAATATTTTGTTATCAGTTTTGGAAACAGTTGAGCTGCTTAATAGTTTTTTTAGGATTCTTTGGTCATTAAAATATTCAAAAGAGTTTATTTAAAATGGATAATAATGTTCAAAACTACTGTTACAGTAGTTTACTGTTACCGTACTGTTTGAAAGTTTGGGATTAGTACATTTTTATTCTTTCTTCTTTAAAAGAAATTAATGCTTTTATTAACAAACTGAACACAAAAGTCACAGCATAGATTTACATTTTAGAAATGTTTTATATTTGGTAAAAAACAAAATGAAGGAAAGGGAAAAAAAATCACAGGTTCCAAAAAATATATTTGGCTGCACAACTGTTTCCAACACTGACAATACTAGTAATAAATCGGCATATTAGAATGATTTCTGAAAGGATCATGTGACACTGAAGACTGGAGTAATGATGCTTTGGAACACAGGAATAAATTACATTTTAAAATACATTCACACAGAAAACAGTTATTTTAAATTGAACTAATATTTCACAATATTTCATTTTTTTCTGGATTTTTATTCTAATGCAGTGTTGATGAGCATCAGAAACATCTTTAAAAACCATTAAATATCTTACTGTTCTAAAACATTTGAACGGTAGTGTATATATATATATATATATATATCCTGTAAAAACAAATTCACATATAGATTTTTCTTCTTTGGAAACATTTTAATACGTAACTGTACTGCAGTGTTTTTTTTTTTTCTTGCTATATTTTCATCATCAGCGATTTTTATTATTATCAATTAAATTATTTTGTCATTAATGTCAATGTAATTTAAAAAAAAAACTTTAACCAACTTTTAATCTGCAATTTCGTTGACAAGATAACACTAAGAGAATTGACTGAGAAAGTATTATCCCTGCTTTTAGTGCTTCTTAATTGCCCACGCTGTCTTTTCTTAGTGGCCAATTCACTAAAGAATTATGCAAATTATATAACGGTGCGATTCCCTTTCAAACGTTAAAGGGTGTTAGTCTACACCATGCCTTAGAATGTATGACCAATTATTGTGCTCTTCTCAATAATTTGATCATCATTTGATTAAAAAATGCTGCCATGATCAGCAGAAAATGTGCACAAGCATCTCTTTGTCATAAAATTGTGATCTACCAGCTTTTTGTGCACGTTAATAGAGCAGTGTTCACTGCGGCAGGCAAATGCCACTGAGTTTAGTGAATAAGGCTTCATTTGCATAAAAATGAAAATAAGTTAATTCAGGTGCTATTTCAGCACATTTACCCGAACGTTATTCAGAATATCTACTTTTGTGTTCTGCAGATGACAACAGAATTTTCATTGAATTATAATCTCCCTTTAACTTTAACTGTAAGTGGTTAAGACTAAATGTTATGGTGAAATGTAAAAAAAATAGCTGCAAACAAAAGTAGTACGCTTACTTTTTAGTGAATTCACAAAACCCCCAGTGGTCCCCAGTTTAAAACATTGTTCCCACACCAATAAAGTAAAGTAGGGCTTGTTTTATTTGATTTGCAGCATTTTTTAATTGTTGCAAGGTATTAAAACCAACTTCTTGCACAGATTTTTCATTGACATGTCTGGAAAGGTCTGTTGTGCTGTCTGCTGTGATATACTGTGTGTTAAAAATTGAAGGTTGTTTGCTCAGCTGCTGTCCTATGGTTAATTTAGAGATCTTTCCTGCCCTTGTGCTCCCACACTGAGTAGGAGATGTAGTGTGAACCTCTGTGCTCTCGCTTGGTTAAAGTCGGTGGGTGAACTCTTGCCGCCGTGCGTTAGTTAAAGGGGATCTGAGCAAGCGTTCAGGCTGCAGGGCTGCAGGCGTGTGCGAGGATCAATGAGCCGCTGCTTCAGAAGGCATGTAGAGCAGAGGAAAAATGAGCTGCGCAAACAAACATGACAATGAAGGAGTACACCTCGGAAGAGATGCAGCCAGCATAAAATCACTGAGAGCTGAGAAAATAGGGGGGGGGGGTTGTAGGCACATACGGATCTGCTCTTATTTTCCATCCGACTCTCACCTCCGCTGCTTTTTCCTCTCCCATCTTCCAGAAGTTGTGTTTTTTCCTTTTTTTGTAGGTGCCATAGCTCGGAGGCAAGAAGTGTGACACTAGGGTCTTCAAAGAGTCCAGACTTATCAAAGAGACACAGGAAGGGAGAAATAAGGAGTTGAGGAGGGGGCACTCTGGGAACGTGTTGGAGAATGAAACAGAATGGGGGGGGTGGTCACAAAAAAACAAGAACAAGAGCGAAGACATGAAACAAGAAGAAGAGGAGGACCTGGTGATTGAAATGAGAAAAGGCAGGAGAAAGCTATTGTCAGACCTTTTTAGCATTCACTAGTGGCTAATTGCGCCAGCGAAGCTCGCTAGATACAAACCCCTATGTGCCTGAGAGACATGAGAGCTTCTCCCTCAATAGATCTCCCTCTCTGCCTGGAAAGCGGCAGTCCTGAAGCAGAATGTTTCAAACTGGTACAGGGTTTGAGGCTGCAGCAGCGCTGACACAGTAAAAGCCTGCATTGGCCCTACACAGAGTACAGGGGATCGAGCTGCCACTTCTAATGACAAATCTCATAGTTCACGCCATTTGGTATGACAGCATGCAGGAGTAATGGGCTGAATGAATCACTGGTAGGAAAAGCTCAGCCTCGCCGCCTTGCCTGCAGCTTAAACCACCCGTTATCCATTTGTGGAGTATTTCACCTCAAACCACACCTTGTATGTGATGAATAGACAGATATCAGACAGCACTCCATTATACGCTCAGAGGCACAACACCCCAGGCCAGCAAACGCCATTTTCTCCCACTGTCTCCCACTGTTTTATTTCTGTCAAGTGAAATGATCTTGCATATTCAGTATTGCATGTTTGTATTGTTCCTTTTTCTCATGTGCATGTTCTAGTTTTACTCCAATTCCTTCAGGGCCATGTTGTCTATCCCTTTACTTTGTCCAGTCATATTTGTGGTGCATAATCAAACATTTTATTGGCTTCAAGTTCAGTTTAACAGCCAAACCCAGTAACACTAATACAGTTTTCCATTTCTGTCATGGAGATAGCAGATTAGAACTCACCCTCTCCAGTCCAAGTCTCTATACAATCTAAGTCTCAGTCTCCAGTCCAAGATCCCTTTCCAATCCAATGCTCCCCACCTAGTCTCTCCAAAGTAAGACATTCTGCCTGGTCCAAATCTCTGTCCTATCCAAGACTCTTTCCAATCCAGGACTCCCTGCCTAGTTCTAGGCTCTCAGCCTGATCCAATTCTCCCTCTCCAATCCAAGGCTCTCTGACCTGTCCAAGATTCACTGCCCGGTTACAAGACTCTCTCCAATCCACTCTACAATCTTAAGATTCTCTTTCCGACTCTTCTTTCAATCCAAGACTCTATTTAGGAGACCCTCTGTCTCCAAAGTGCCCAACTCCAGTTACCCAATTCACAGTCATGAAAATCCATGCAGGTCGATTCTAATTAGGGATCACTTTATTCCAGGCATCAGTGCAGAACTCAAGACAGCCAGAATGGAGACGGGCCCTCTTACATACAGAGCCAAGGCCCTGTTCCTTTATCTTGGTCCTGCCTCACTGCTACCCCCGCTACATAACAACCCAACCCCCCATCCCCCCGTCCCAGCTCTGCAGTGCTCCCCCTGGAGGGAGAGAGAGAGACTGGACGGTGTGCTGAGACTCTACCCCATCTGCAGAACTGCAGAGCAGCAGCTTCCAGCACTAAGGGGGGATAAAAGTGCTGACTCTCGAGCAATGCCTGTAGGAGCAGTTTAAGCAAGAATCCATATTTAAATAACTAAATGCCTCTCTAAGGTTTAAATAGCAACGTGCCTGAAGTACAATTCTAGTCGCTGAGAATGCCATTATTCCAGGGTGGTACCTGGGATGGCAACGATATTAGCAATTAAAAAAATCATAACTGTAATAACGCGCTTTCCTAATAAAACCGCACTTGAGGATTTTTCTTTTCAAAGTCCCTCGCTGTAGATCAAACGCTACAATTTGCATACTACATGTGGCCTTGCAATCACTACATCCCTTTACAGTGATCAAGCAGTGCCATTTGCATTTTCTACAAAGCATGATAAGCACATTATACAATAGATAAAACAAAACCAAAACGTGCACCACCCGAAGAATGGTATGCATGCGGCCCCTTGCACATCAAAGACTACAAATTAATAAGACAATTATTAAAAGGAAATATATTAAAAAGTTACCGCCCCAAGACAAAACACCCCATGGTTATCCCCTGTATCTCTTCCTCCGTTCCACACACATACACCCTCATTGTACAAAAGCTCTGACAACAGAGGGACTCATGCTGTGAGTCCATGTCTGAGTTTGCTAAGGAAGTCGATGTAATTACTGTGCAGTGAGAATGTTCGTCTACGCACTTCAGTGCCTCACTAACCGTAAATATCAGGGCACAAGGGAGCACACGAAGAACAGGCCTACAACTCATGAACGTGACAGAGTAAAGAGTGAGCACAAAGTACAAATGTTCAGTGGAAGTGTGTGTATAGCATACGAACAATGAGGGGATGTGTGGAAGTAAATAGATTTAGGGTAAGCAGAATGACCAAGATCTTATATCACGGTCCAAGTAATTTAATATCATGGCAACACTATACAGTATATCACAATATAGTTAATGTTGTTAGAAATTGAACCCTTAAATGTATATATCCAGCATATATAGTACTCATTACGACATTAATACATGGTTATTTAATATTATAATACATTATGGGGTTTGATTTCCATCAAGCATTTATGCATGCATAGTTGCGATCACACCTCAGTTAAATTCTATAGTACCGCAAGTTGCAGGACAGCCATTAACAGTCTACAGTCACACAGTACACCTCATTATAATTAACAATGCTGTCTGTAATTGAAGAGTATGCTGTCATTTTCTTCTCCCAAAACTCTAGCATGTATGCAAATGAGCAATATGTTGCATGACTAGCTACGCACATGAGCAGATTAGCAATATTTGTGTATGCGCATTGCATTTCTGAACAATTTGGACATTAAATTTCGGGAGAAGTCAAGAACATAATTGATGAATGAGCTTATAAATAAACATGCTGAATTAGAGGGGGAAAGAAAGCCTTACGACTTTGGGATGGTGAAGTACGTAGCGTTAATGGCCTCTCTATATGTTTTAAATGGCCATGTTAATGGGCTTTTTATATGAACTGAAATTGCTCTCTTAATGGCCCTAATTCCTACTCTAAAATGGTTCTGTTTGCCAGTCTGGGTGTGTTTGTACGTGTGTGTGCAGCCTGGCACTATCGATCCCTCCCTGCAATCGGCGAGCTGTGAGCTCACACAGAATTGGGAATGGAGGCTTTTTTGCAGGATTCTGTGATTTCCACTGTTTTATGAGCTCTGCGCCTCTGTATTTCAGCATGAGTGTTTGCCCTCATTGGCCTCGTGAAAAACAATGTGGTCACCTAAGCAGTGATATCAAAGGAGAGTTATATTGCCTTCTCCCCTCTGCCGAGAGATACTCTTAATAAGTGATTCCCTCTTTACCATTTCCCCTCAATTTGAACAAAACGTTTCCTCATTAGCCGCCCCTCTGGAAATTACATATTGAAAATGCCCGTCTGTTGAAGTGTGATATTACAAATTTAGTGGTCAATTAGCCTAGTTTTGGGGGCCTAAAGTTATAATTAGATTGTTGTGTGACTGAAGCCCCTTTTTCCTCTCGATCGCAGCTCCCGCATCGCAGAGTGACGTTCTCCACAGCCAATCCCATGCAAGATCAGCAGGACTCCTCTCAGCAGAGTTACTACGACAGTGGTCTGGAGGAGTCGGAGACCCCCAGCAGCAAGAGTTCTTCGGGACCACGCATCGGACCCCTCGCCCTACCCGAGGACCACTACGAACGAACCACCCCTGATGGCAGCATTGGAGAGATGGAACACCCAGAAACCGGTAGGCAATTTCGACTTCTGTTTCATCTCATGTGGCAGGGTAACACTGGATCCAGTAAAAAAAAAGTTGCCCAGATTTGGCCACCCCTCTTTTGTTTTGGCCCAAGCTAGATCTATGAGTTTAGGGTCAGAAGCAGACTCAGCAGGGTCTGTGTCTTGCCCATCAGCAAGCCCTCAATCACAACAGCAAATCATTCTTAATGACCCTCTCTCACAAGTGTGCTAATTAAAAACGCAGACTAATGGAGCTTTTGGTCTCTGAATAAATCTACACTTTGACGTCTGCCCAGACAACAGTGTGCTGATCGTAAACAGCTTCTTTGCTCAAGCCAAACTGCTCTCACAGCAGCTGCTGGGGTCATAAAACAATGAGACTGAAAACGAATCCGAAACAGAAAATGCAAGGACTAAGCGGGATAGTCGAACGTCAATTTCGTTTAGCCGTTACTAAATTCTTCCGAAGACGTGCTAGACATTCTTCCTGTAATTCATTTATTTTGTGGCTCTCATAACCAGAAACATCCTCCCAGCAGCTGCCACTTTAAACATTGCCCTTCCAAATTTCTCTCTGTTCGGTTTAAGCTCTATTACCACAGCAACCATTACATAATATCACTTTTTCGCACATATATTTTTCAGATTTTTACTCTATTAGTGCGGTTGTGATTAATTACCAGGCTGATATCCCTATAGATGTCTCAATGAACTCGTGTTAACATTTTAGCTGTGAAATATACCTTCGTTGTCTCACATCAGTGTTTTAACATGCTCTGTGAAACACAACGTCCTGTTGATTTCACACTAGGAAACTGCGCCGCGTGCGGGGTGTGTCTGCCAGCCCCACAGACATGCATCAGATTCCAGGAGAACCGTTTAGGAAGTGAAATGTCAGCACTGCATGTGACTGGCTCTGTGCTCAACAGACAAAATCCTACAGCAAACGAATACATAACCTTCTGTTTGTACGTTGCCTTGGGTGTCTCACCTTAGTCTGATATGTTATGCATGATTTTGCATGATGGTCTTTGGACAATATTTTCAGGAAGCCATGAACAGAGGTACTTTTAAATAATAGCATTATTTTGACCCCTTTATCTGTATGAGATACACTAAAACTAAAAGTATCTCCTCATTTTTATGGGACTCTCAACCTTGTGTATGATGAACAGAAATTTAAGTCAAATTTTATTTTCTTGACAGGCAATATTCACATTGTTGTATTTTATAGAACCCATAGAAGATAACTATGCAATAATAACACCAACAAAAATGATATTTATTATTCATAATATTTTATTATACTTTACTGTATATAGAGTATTGTTTTGTACTAAAATTATAAAAAAAAACGTATGGCTTTATATCTTATTTTTTTTAAAAGCCAATAAAGCAGTATATATAAAATATAATCACAATAGTATTTTTTTCTACAAAAATACCAAAAATAGTATTTATTAATAATTTTATTTATTATTGTCACAAAATATTTTATTCAGCTATATAACAAAATTGAAATAAGACAAAGTAATATATTAAAACAATTATAAAATTGTACAGTAAATTAACAAAGTGGTATTTAATATTGTTCTTTTTATTTTTTTAGTATTATTATTAAAATAATAAATACATAAAATAACAAAGCAATAAAAATAAATTACCATGACAATACTACTTACTGTAAAATAATAATAATAACAATAACAACAATTTGCTTTAAATAAAAAAGTTAAAAGTTAGCTCACCTGATCACACAACAATGCCCTAAATTTTAATATATATATTTTTTAATAAGAGTTATAAGTGTTTGTTTGTTTTTTGTAGTTGTTTTTCTGTTTTTCATTTTCATTTGGTACTCCTCTCTATGGAGAAAAAAAACAGCACAAGGGTGTATAAAAATGACAAAATGTTCATGTTTCAGTGGCACAATCTGGCTTCTTGTTTTTTTGCGGGGGGTGTTGTGAGAGTGAGAAGACTGAGGATTGTTGGCATCTTTGATTTGATCCTGTCTGATCTGAAAGCGAGTGAGTCTGACAGCCCTGCTTGCACCGCCGGGTGGGCACGTACACTGTTCAGGCAGGGAGGGGAACTGTTAACCAGAGGTAGACCTAATTAAAATATGATTCTCACCTCAGGGAGATTATAAAGAAATCCCTCATTGACAAATGGAGGAGAAAATGAATTTAAAAGGCAGTTGTTCTCACTCCCCCACCCCCTCTAGCCATCTACCGTACGGTGCTGCTTCCTGCCCCCTATTTATTTTTGCGGTGGGATTTGAGTGACAGGGTGACAAGCAGGGGCCGGTGGAGGGTTTTGTTCGCTGCCGTTGCGATGATTGACAGGTGTGGGGGGGGTGACGCTCCGTTTAAGCTGGATGAAAAGCAATATGTGAACTTCACACACACACATTCCTGTGCGTCTGTGGCCCACAGCAGAAATGAGACCGCGGATCCCGAAGCGGTTTGGCCTTTGGTTATGAAAAGTCTCCTTTTTTTCTGTTGCCGACGTTGGCCCCTTCGTGCATGAAACGATTGTGTTTTATGATTTGCTCTGACCTTTGTTTCCGGCCCTCTTGATTCCCAGTTCTCATTGACAGTGCTGGAACACGACGCATTGTTCTCTTGCCTATTTTAGATATACAGTGAACACCTGCAGCCTGTGACTGATTCAGTGACCGACTGCAACTCTAAACCAATCATTTCTGCAGACCGGGACAACGTGTCGAATATCGTCCATCTCTCAGGCTGAGCAAATGGCAGATGTAATATTTCACATGCCCTTCACGGGAAATTTGACACAACAACCATTGTTAGCTGCTATCAATACAGAGCGCAATATACATGATACCTCTAATCCATCCATAAGACCGCAAACCGACGTACCAGAGCTCCGCTAATGTTTCAGCCTGTCACTACACCGCTCGTTTGTCAATCGTCTAATGATTGATTGGTGTCATCTTGACAGAGTTACGCAGCACAGAGCAGAGTCTAGTGATTTATATCATGCATATACAGTGCACTGCGTTCGCCACAACAGCCACAAGCTGTCGATCACACAGTTTGGCATTGGTCAACAGATAATGTCATTTTTGTCCCAAGAGTGGAATGACCAGTATGTATGTCAGAGTACATTAACTGATATCCATGTAATAACATTTAAGATTGTATAATTAGGGCCGGGACTTTAACGCGTTAATTTAGATTAATTAATTACACAACAATTATTGCACGGCACAATATTGGTCTGTTAGACTTGGTTAAACAAAAATAAACAATATTTTGTTTCTTAAGCTTATGTATTCAGTCATTATTCAATGGTATACTAAAAATCCAAATTAAAAAAATTTACTTCCCACTGTTCTCAGCTCAAATATTTATATGCGATTAAAATGTGATTAATTTCGAATAATTAATTACAAAGCCCGGTCGAGTCAAATCGAGTCCCGGCCCTAGTTATTATTAATAAAACAATTCCGTACATTAAACTACGTCCCACGGCTAATAGAAAATTATTCAACGACATTATTACATTTTTGCCTGGATAATTTTTATAAAATTGTAATTAATTTATTTTAGTACTTTAGCTTTAAGTAAAAATAGTTGACTACCTACTAATTATATTTAACTCCATTTTATAGTTAATTTGGTAACACTTTAGAATAAATAACACTTGTTAATAGGGATGCTCATTTTAACCGTTAACTGACCAATTTGAAGTTTAACCGATTAATACAATCAGTTCAACGGTTTAAAAGGTAATTTTATTTATTTATTTAATTCAGTATTTTACCTACTCATAGCCTATATAAAATTGTGTTGACAAAAAAAAAATCTCATTTTATTGGCCACTTTCACACAGCAGCAGAACACAGTTGTTGAGTCCTAATACAGGGAGTGACAACCGCGTTCTGTAACGGAACTCACCTGGAAACGTTCAGAACTCGCAACCGCGTTCGCGGAACACACGCGCTGTGAGAACGGAACAGGAACGTGCGCTCTGCTGCACAAACGCGCTTCTAGTTACGTGTTTTAATGTGTGTTTTGGGTAACTTATTAGTGAAACTAAAATGTGCATGTGTACCTATGAGAGACTGTAATGGGTTAATCAAAATAGCCTAATTCAGTTTTAGTTCAGCACATTTAACTTCTGCATTAAAAAGCTTTTTTTTTTAGATTGTAATGTTACAATGTAATGTGATTTAACATTCTTTGCACATAATACACAGCATAACCTACAAGGTTACATTGACTATATTTGCTTTTGCAGCCTTTAATATGAACATTGTTTCATTGGACAACACTGGACAGGATGTGAAATAACACAGAACAACTTAAAATACATATATATATACTGAGAGAAATGCATATATACTGTATATATATATATATATATATATTGTTTTTGCCATACTGCCCAGCCCTAGTAGCAGTAGAAAACATTACTGACACTCTGTTCTCCAATTTGATACTGTAAAGTTCTTTGACACAATCTGTATATTAAAAGCTGTATTTAAATAACAGTGACTTGACTTACTGTCACAGTAAAGCAACAGGTTGAAGAGAGTCTTGCTGAAAAGTTTTACAGTCAGTGAGCTGAACAATAACACATCCAGGTGAACGGCACAGACATTTGCTTCCATACATACCTACAAGATTTGCAATGCATAAGCTTGTGTAGAGCATATTTCAGGCCATATGATCAAAGCACAGCAGCAGTCATGGATTTGCAAGCTTAGCCAGCCAATGTTGATCAATATCTACACACAAAGCAGATCATTATTAGAAGATGAGAAATTATGCTATCTGTCCACGACATTGTGGAAAAAGAAAGTGCTTTGGGGGAAGAATATTCTGGGCAGTCCTTTTAAAGGAGAACAGCAGGCTCTAGTTATTTGCCCTGTAGTAATCAAGTGTATTGATCGGTGGGTGTAGACACTCGCAGAGGTCTTTGTGCGGGAGAAGGGGGCACGCATATCCTTTGGGGCATTAGAGACGTTTATTCCAGCCGCCGCTAAGACAATCCCACTCTCAACGAGGTGATGAAAAGCTGCATCGTATTGAGCTCGCCCAATCGATGCTCCTCTGTGATCGCACACAACCCCCAAAACAACACCCTCGCTAAGAGCACGACTCAACGGGGGCCAATTCCCAGTCCCAGCGCGGCCGCCACTGCCAGCTCGTAAAGGGACGTGCCATTTTGGGCTTCACGATGGCCAATTAAAAGAGTCCAGTGTGGTGGGAGGGGGGTGCGGGCATCCCATTAAGTGGATAAGGTTAATGAGTTATTTGTATGGTTGACGTCTTCTATGAGTCGGAAAGGTTAGGCGCCTCTACTCAGCTGCCCTTTGGAGTTGTGGCGAAAACTACCCCATTTACACGCTCTCCCAACCAACCATAATGAGGGTCACGCTGGTGCATGCGTACGACTGAAAGCTCCTGGAACAAACAAGCTTGCTCCTGCTTCCTCCAGCACTGGGATCTCTCTATTTGCGCCAATTTCAGGATGCATTTGAAGTCAGTCTTGATGGCGAGCGTGCACCACTCAACATGAATCATGCTCCCTTAGAGGTCACCTTTTATGCAAAATCCACATTTACATGGTGTTTGGACCAACCTGGTCTCATAAAAATATGTACCTCTGTGCACTTTTTGTGCAACAAAGCTTTTATGTACCTTACTGCACGTTTCGAAGCAGTCTCAAAGAGAAACGTCCACTGAGTGGTGTTAAAACACAAGTTCAATATGTGAACCCTGGTACATTTTAATTATGTTGATAGAGGTATGTATTGCGGCAGTTATTAAAAGTTAATGCTCTATCATGTCAGAAATATGCCCTACACCAAATCCAACCCTAAACCTACCCGATAGTCTTAACAAATGCAAAACTGATATAAAAAAAATCCACACACATTTGTTGATGCATGTTTTGTTGAAGCGTAGTTACACAGGATTGAACCGGAGCTCCTCGCCTCTCAAGTACATCTCTGTACTCCGTGAGCTACCGAACAAACCTACTGTCTATGAAAACACATATGTGTTGGATATGTGTGATGCTTAAGTTCAAAACCATCAGTTTTCAATGATACCAGCATATTAAAGGTGCCATAGAATGAAAAACTGAATTTACTTTGGCGTGGTTGAATAATAACAGTTCAGTACATGTACATAACATACTGGTGAGTCTCAAACACCATCGTTTCCTACTTCTTAT